>JASGCC010000388.1:0-38574 GCA_030067915.1 Hydractinia echinata | reverse complement strand
AAAATGTTTTCCTTGGTCGCCATTGGCCATTAGAACACCGTCAACTACGTGCACAGGCTGTCTAAATGTTGTAATATGGCCTTTTAGAAGCCTAATAAGGGGCCTTACACGTAAATCACGTGTTCACGAGCCCAGGACAGGTGGCCATCGGTCTAGTCCTTCCAATACCCAATGGACTACGACGCCTGAAGTCGTTTTCCTTGGCGCCATGGCCATAGAACACCGTCAACTACGTGCACAGGCTTCTAAAGGTCGGTAATATGGCCTTTTGCAGCCTAATAAGGGTGCTTACACGTTAAATCACGTGGTTCCACGAGGCCCAGACAGGTGGCCATCGGTCTAGTCCTTCCAATCCCAATGGACCTACGACGCCTGAAGTCGTTTTCCTTAGCGCCATGGCCATAGAACACCGTCAACTACGTGCACAGGCTTCTAAAGGTTGGTAATATGGCCTTTAGCAGCCTAATAAGGGCCTTACACGTAAATCACGTGGTTCCACGAGCCCAGGACAGGTGGCCATCGGTCTAGTCCTTTCCAATCCCAATGGACTACGACGCCTGAAGTCGTTTTCCTTAGCGCCATGGCCATTAGAACACCGTCAACTACGTGCCACAGGCTTCTAAAGGTTGTAATATGGCCTTTTGCAGCCTAATAAGGGCCTTACACGTAAATCACGTGGTTCCACGAGCCCAGACAGGTGGCCATCGGTCTAGTCCTTCCAATCCCAATGGACTACGACGCCTGAAGTCGTTTCCTTGGCGCCATGGCCATTAGAACAACGTCAACTACGTGCACAGGCTTCTAAAGGTTGTAATATGGCCTTTAGAAGCCTAATAAGGGTCTTACACGTAAATCACGTGGTTCCACGAGCCCAGACAGGTGGCCATCGGTCTAGTCCTTCCAATCCCAATGGACTACGACGCCTGAAGTCGTTTTCCCTTGGCGCCATGGCCATTAGAACACCGTCAACTACGTGCACAGGCTTCTGAAAGGTGGTAATATGGCCTTTTGCAGCCTAATAAGGGTTTACACGTAAATCACGTGGTTCCACGAGCCCAGACAGGTGGCCATCGGTCTAGTCCTTCCAATCCCAATGGACTACGACGCCTGAAGTCGTTTTCCTTGCGCCATGGCCATAGAACACCGTCAACTACGTGCACAGGCTTCTAAAGGTTGTAATATGGCCTTTAGAAGCCTAATAAGGGCCTTACACGTAAATCACGTGGTTCCACGAGCCCAGACAGGTGGCCATCGGTCTAGTCCTTCCAATCCCAATGGACTACGACGCCTGAAGTCGTTTTCCTTAGCGCCATGGCCATAGAACACCGTCAACTACGTGCACAGGCTTCTAAAGGTGGTAATATGGCCTTTTGCAGCCTAATAAGGGTCTTACACGTAAATCACGTGTTCCACGAGCCCAGACAGGTGGCCATCGGTCTAGTCCTTCCAATCCCAATGGACTACGACGCCTGAAGCCGTTTTCCTTGGCGCCATGGCATTAGAACAACGTCAACTACGTGCACAGGCTTCTAAAGGTTGTAATATGGCCTTTTAGAAGCCCTAATAAGGGCCTTACACGTAAATCACGTGGTTCACGAGCCCAGACAGGTGGCCATCGGTCTAGTCCTTCCAATCCCCAATGGACTACTAACGCCTGAAGTCGTTTTCCTTGGCGCCATGGCCATAGAACACCGTCAACTACGTGCACAGGCTTCTAAAGGTTGTAATATGGCCTTTAGAAGCCTAATAAGGCCTTACACGTAAATCACGTGGTTCCACGAGCCCAGACAGGTGGCCATCGGTCTAGTCCTTCCAATCCCAATGGACTACGACGCCTGAAGTTGTTTTCCTTGGCGCCATGGCCATAGAACACCGTCAACTACGTGCACAGGCTTCTAAAGGTTGTAATATGGCCTTTAGCAGCCTAATAAGGGCCTTACACGTAAATCACGTGGTTCCACGAGCCCAGACAGGTGGCCATCGGTCTAGTCCTTCCAATCCCAATGGACTACGACGCCTGAAGTCGTTTTCCTTGGCGCCATGGCCATAGAACACCGTCAACTACGTGCACAGGCTTCTAAAGGTTGTAATATGGCCTTTTGAAGCCTAATAAGGGCCTTACACGTAAATCACGTGGTTCCACGAGCCCAGACAGGTGGCCATCGGTCTAGTCCTTCCAATCCCAATGGACTACGACGCCTGAAGTCGTTTTCCTTGGCGCCATGGCCATAGAACACCGTCAACTACGTGCACAGGCTTCTAAAGGTTGTAATATGGCCTTTTGAAGCCTAATAAGGGCCTTACACGTAAATCACGTGGTTCCACGAGCCCAGACAGGTGGCCATCGGTCTAGTCCTTCCAATCCCAATGGACTACGACGCCTGAAGTCGTTTTCCTTGGCGCCATGGCCATAGAACACCGTCAACTACGTGCACAGGCTTCTAAAGGTTGTAATATGGCCTTTAGAAGCCTAATAAGGGCCTTACACGTAAATCACGTGGTTCCACGAGCCCAGACAGGTGGCCATCGGTCTAGTCCTTCCAATCCCAATGGACTACGACGCCTGAAGTCGTTTTCCTTGGCGCCATGGCCATAGAACACCGTCAACTACGTGCACAGGCTTCTAAAGGTTGTAATATGGCCTTTAGAAGCCTAATAAGGGCCTTACACGTAAATCACGTGGTTCCACGAGCCCAGACAGGTGGCCATCGGTCTAGTCCTTCCAATCCCAATGGACTACGACGCCTGAAGTCGTTTTCCTTGGCGCCATGGCCATAGAACACCGTCAACTACGTGCACAGGCTTCTAAAGGTTGTAATATGGCCTTTAGCAGCCTAATAAGGGCCTTACACGTAAATCACGTGGTTCCACGAGCCCAGACAGGTGGCCATCGGTCTAGTCCTTCCAATCCCAATGGACTACGACGCCTGAAGTCGTTTTCCTTGGCGCCATGGCCATAGAACACCGTCAACTACGTGCACAGGCTTCTAAAGGTTGTAATATGGCCTTTTGCAGCCTAATAAGGGCCTTACACGTAAATCACGTGGTTCCACGAGCCCAGACAGGTGGCCATCGGTCTAGTCCTTCCAATCCCAATGGACTACGACGCCTGAAGTCGTTTTCCTTGGCGCCATCGCCATAGAACACCGTCAACTACGTGCACAGGCTTCTAAAGGTTGTAATATGGCCTTTAGAAGCCTAATAAGGGCCTTACACGTAAATCACGTGGTTCACGAGCCCAGACAGGTGGCCATCGGTCTAGTCCTTCCAATCCCAATGGACTACGACGCCTGAAGTCGTTTTCCTTGGCGCCATGGCCATAGAACACCGTCAACTACGTGCACAGGCTTCTAAAGGTTGTAATATGGCCTTTAGAAGCCTAATAAGGGCCTTACACGTAAATCACGTGGTTCCACGAGCCCAGACAGGTGGCCATCGGTCTAGTCCTTCCAATCCCAATGGACTACGACGCCTGAAGTTGTTTTCCTTGGCGCCATGGCCATAGAACACCGTCAACTACGTGCACAGGCTTCTAAAGGTTGTAATATGGCCTTTTGCAGCCTAATAAGGGCCTTACACGTAAATCACGTGGTTCGACGAGCCCAGAGAGGTGGCCATCGGTGTAGTCCTTCCAATCCCAATGGACTACGACGCCTGAAGTCGTTTTCCTTGGCGCCATGGCCATAGAACACCGTCAACTACGTGCACAGGCTTCTAAAGGTTGTAATATGGCCTTTTGCAGCCTAATAAGGGCCTTACACGTAAATCACGTGGTTCCACGAGCCCAGACAGGTGGCCATCGGTCTAGTCCTTCCAATCCCAATGGACTACGACGCCTGAAGTCGTTTTCCTTGGCGCCATGGCCATAGAACACCGTCAACTACGTGCACAGGCTTCTAAAGGTTGTAATATGGCCTTTAGAAGCCTAATAAGGGCCTTACACGTAAATCACGTGGTTCCACGAGCCCAGACAGGTGGCCATCGGTCTAGTCCTTCCAATCCAATGGACTACGACGCCTGAAGTCGTTTTCCTTGGCGCCATGGCCATAGAACACCGTCAACTACGTGCACAGGCTTCTAAAGTTGTAATATGGCCTTTTGCAGCCTAATAGGGCTTACACGTAAATCACGTGGTTCACGAGCCCAGACAGGTGGCATCGGTCTAGTCCTTCCAATCCCAATGGACTACGACGCCTGAAGTGTTTTTCCTTGCGCCATGGCCATAGAACACCGTCAACTACGTGCACAGGCTTCTAAAGGTTGTAATATGGCCTTTTGCAGCCTAATAAGGGCTTACACGTAAATCACGTGGTTCCACAGAGCCCAGACGAGGTGGCCATCGGTTTAGTCCTTCCAATCCAATGGACTACGACGCCTGAAGTCGTTTTCTTGCGCCATGGCATAGAACACCGTCAACTACGTGCACAGGCTTCTAAAGGTTGTAATATGGCCTTTAAGGACCAAATAAGGGCCTTACACGTAAATCACGTGGTTCACGAGCCCAGACTGGTGGCCATCGGTCTAGTCCTCCATACCCAATGGACTACGACGCCTGAAGTCGTTTTCCTTAGCGCCATGGTCATAGAACACCGTCAACTGCGTGCACAAGGCTTCTAAAGGTTGGTATATGGCCTTTTGCAGCCTAATAAGGGCTTACACGCAAATCACGTGGTTCATTCCACGAGCCCAGACAGGGTGGCCATCGGCCTAGTCCTTCCAATCCCAATGGATTTACGACGCCTGAAGTCGGTTTCCTTAAGCGCCATGGCCAATAGAACACCGTCCACTACGCTGCACAGGCGTTCTAAGGTTGTAATATGGCCTTTAGAATTAGAAGGACTAGACCGATGGCCACCTGTCTGGGCTCGTGGAACCACGTGATTTACGTGTAAGGCCCTTATTAGGCTGCAAAAGGCCATATTACAACCTTTAGAAGCCTGTGCACGTAGTTGACGGTGTTCTATGGCCATGGCGCCAAGGAAAACGACTTCAGGCGTCGTAGTCCATTGGGATTGGAAGGACTAGACCGATGGCCACCTGTCTGGGCTCGTGGAACCACGTGATTTACGTGTAAGGCCCTTATTAGGCTGCAAAAGGCCATATTACAACCTTTAGAAGCCTGTGCACGTAGTTGACGGTGTTCTATGGCCATGGCGCCAAGGAAAACGACTTCAGGCGTCGTAGTCCATTGGGATTGGAAGGACTAGACCGATGGCCACCTGTCTGGGCTCGTGGAACCACGTGATTTACGTGTAAGGCCCTTATTAGGCTGCAAAAGGCCATATTACCACCTTTAGAAGCCTGTGCACGTAGTTGACGGTGTTCTATGGCCATGGCGCCAAGGAAAACGACTTCAGGCGTCGTAGTCCATTGGGATTGGAAGGACTAGACCGATGGCCACCTGTCTGGGCTCGTGGAACCACGTGATTTACGTGTAAGGCCCTTATTAGGCTGCAAAAGGCCATATTACAACCTTTAGAAGCCTGTGCACGTAGTTGACGGTGTTCTATGGCCATGGCGCCAAGGAAAACGACTTCAGGCGTCGTAGTCCATTGGGATTGGAAGGACTAGACCGATGGCCACCTGTCTGGGCTCGTGGAACCACGTGATTTACGTGTAAGGCCCTTATTAGGCTGCTAAAGGCCATATTACAACCTTTAGAAGCCTGTGCACGTAGTTGACGGTGTTCTATGGCCATGGCGCCAAGGAAAACGACTTCAGGCGTCGTAGTCCATTGGGATTGGAAGGACTAGACCGATGGCCACCTGTCTGGGCTCGTGGAACCACGTGATTTACGTGTAAGGCCCTTATTAGGCTGCAAAAGGCCATATTACAACCTTTAGAAGCCTGTGCACGTAGTTGACGGTGTTCTATGGCCATGGCGCCAAGGAAAACGACTTCAGGCGTCGTAGTCCATTGGGATTGGAAGGACTAGACCGATGGCCACCTGTCTGGGCTCGTGGAACCACGTGATTTACGTGTAAGGCCCTTATTAGGCTGCAAAAGGCCATATTACAACCTTTAGAAGCCTGTGCACGTAGTTGACGGTGTTCTATGGCCATGGCGCCAAGGAAAACGACTTCAGGCGTCGTAGTCCATTGGGATTGGAAGGACTAGACCGATGGCCACCTGTCTGGGCTCGTGGAACCACGTGATTTACGTGTAAGGCCCTTATTAGGCTGCAAAAGGCCATATTACAACCTTTAGAAGCCTGTGCACGTAGTTGACGGTGTTCTATGGCCATGGCGCCAAGGAAAACGACTTCAGGCGTCGTAGTCCATTGGGATTGGAAGGACTAGACCGATGGCCACCTGTCTGGGCTCGTGGAACCACGTGATTTACGTGTAAGGCCCTTATTAGGCTGCAAAAGGCCATATTACAACCTTTAGAAGCCTGTGCACGTAGTTGACGGTGTTCTATGGCCATGGCGCCAAGGAAAACGACTTCAGGCGTCGTAGTCCATTGGGATTGGAAGGACTAGACCGATGGCCACCTGTCTGGGCTCGTGGAACCACGTGATTTACGTGTAAGGCCCTTATTAGGCTGCAAAAGGCCATATTACAACCTTTAGAAGCCTGTGCACGTAGTTGACGGTGTTCTATGGCCATGGCGCCAAGGAAAACGACTTCAGGCGTCGTAGTCCATTGGGATTGGAAGGACTAGACCGATGGCCACCTGTCTGGGCTCGTGGAACCACGTGATTTACGTGTAAGGCCCTTATTAGGCTGCAAAAGGCCATATTACAACCTTTAGAAGCCTGTGCACGTAGTTGACGGTGTTCTATGGCCATGGCGCCAAGGAAAACGACTTCAGGCGTCGTAGTCCATTGGGATTGGAAGGACTAGACCGATGGCCACCTGTCTGGGCTCGTGGAACCACGTGATTTACGTGTAAGGCCCTTATTAGGCTGCAAAAGGCCATATTACAACCTTTAGAAGCCTGTGCACGTAGTTGACGGTGTTCTATGGCCATGGCGCCAAGGAAAACGACTTCAGGCGTCGTAGTCCATTGGGATTGGAAGGACTAGACCGATGGCCACCTGTCTGGGCTCGTGGAACCACGTGATTTACGTGTAAGGCCCTTATTAGGCTGCAAAAGGCCATATTACAACCTTTAGAAGCCTGTGCACGTAGTTGACGGTGTTCTATGGCCATGGCGCCAAGGAAAACGACTTCAGGCGTCGTAGTCCATTGGGATTGGAAGGACTAGACCGATGGCCACCTGTCTGGGCTCGTGGAACCACGTGATTTACGTGTAAGGCCCTTATTAGGCTGCAAAAGGCCATATTACAACCTTTAGAAGCCTGTGCACGTAGTTGACGGTGTTCTATGGCCATGGCGCCAAGGAAAACGACTTCAGGCGTCGTAGTCCATTGGGATTGGAAGGACTAGACCGATGGCCACCTGTCTGGGCTCGTGGAACCACGTGATTTACGTGTAAGGCCCTTATTAGGCTGCAAAAGGCCATATTACAACCTTTAGAAGCCTGTGCACGTAGTTGACGGTGTTCTATGGCCATGGCGCCAAGGAAAACGACTTCAGGCGTCGTAGTCCATTGGGATTGGAAGGACTAGACCGATGGCCACCTGTCTGGGCTCGTGGAACCACGTGATTTACGTGTAAGGCCCTTATTAGGCTGCAAAAGGCCATATTACAACCTTTAGAAGCCTGTGCACGTAGTTGACGGTGTTCTATGGCCATGGCGCCAAGGAAAACGACTTCAGGCGTCGTAGTCCATTGGGATTGGAAGGACTAGACCGATGGCCACCTGTCTGGGCTCGTGGAACCACGTGATTTACGTGTAAGGCCCTTATTAGGCTGCAAAAGGCCATATTACAACCTTTAGAAGCCTGTGCACGTAGTTGACGGTGTTCTATGGCCATGGCGCCAAGGAAAACGACTTCAGGCGTCGTAGTCCATTGGGATTGGAAGGACTAGACCGATGGCCACCTGTCTGGGCTCGTGGAACCACGTGATTTACGTGTAAGGCCCTTATTAGGCTGCTAAAGGCCATATTACAACCTTTAGAAGCCTGTGCACGTAGTTGACGGTGTTCTATGGCCATGGCGCCAAGGAAAACGACTTCAGGCGTCGTAGTCCATTGGGATTGGAAGGACTAGACCGATGGCCACCTGTCTGGGCTCGTGGAACCACGTGATTTACGTGTAAGGCCCTTATTAGGCTGCAAAAGGCCATATTACAACCTTTAGAAGCCTGTGCACGTAGTTGACGGTGTTCTATGGCCATGGCGCCAAGGAAAACGACTTCAGGCGTCGTAGTCCATTGGGATTGGAAGGACTAGACCGATGGCCACCTGTCTGGGCTCGTGGAACCACGTGATTTACGTGTAAGGCCCTTATTAGGCTGCAAAAGGCCATATTACAACCTTTAGAAGCCTGTGCACGTAGTTGACGGTGTTCTATGGCCATGGCGCCAAGGAAAACGACTTCAGGCGTCGTAGTCCATTGGGATTGGAAGGACTAGACCGATGGCCACCTGTCTGGGCTCGTGGAACCACGTGATTTACGTGTAAGGCCCTTATTAGGCTGCAAAAGGCCATATTACAACCTTTAGAAGCCTGTGCACGTAGTTGACGGTGTTCTATGGCCATGGCGCCAAGGAAAACGACTTCAGGCGTCGTAGTCCATTGGGATTGGAAGGACTAGACCGATGGCCACCTGTCTGGGCTCGTGGAACCACGTGATTTACGTGTAAGGCCCTTATTAGGCTGCAAAAGGCCATATTACAACCTTTAGAAGCCTGTGCACGTAGTTGACGGTGTTCTATGGCCATGGCGCCAAGGAAAACGACTTCAGGCGTCGTAGTCCATTGGGATTGGAAGGACTAGACCGATGGCCACCTGTCTGGGCTCGTGGAACCACGTGATTTACGTGTAAGGCCCTTATTAGGCTGCAAAAGGCCATATTACAACCTTTAGAAGCCTGTGCACGTAGTTGACGGTGTTCTATGGCCATGGCGCCAAGGAAAACGACTTCAGGCGTCGTAGTCCATTGGGATTGGAAGGACTAGACCGATGGCCACCTGTCTGGGCTCGTGGAACCACGTGATTTACGTGTAAGGCCCTTATTAGGCTGCAAAAGGCCATATTACAACCTTTAGAAGCCTGTGCACGTAGTTGACGGTGTTCTATGGCCATGGCGCCAAGGAAAACGACTTCAGGCGTCGTAGTCCATTGGGATTGGAAGGACTAGACCGATGGCCACCTGTCTGGGCTCGTGGAACCACGTGATTTACGTGTAAGGCCCTTATTAGGCTGCAAAAGGCCATATTACAACCTTTAGAAGCCTGTGCACGTAGTTGACGGTGTTCTATGGCCATGGCGCCAAGGAAAACGACTTCAGGCGTCGTAGTCCATTGGGATTGGAAGGACTAGACCGATGGCCACCTGTCTGGGCTCGTGGAACCACGTGATTTACGTGTAAGGCCCTTATTAGGCTGCAAAAGGCCATATTACAACCTTTAGAAGCCTGTGCACGTAGTTGACGGTGTTCTATGGCCATGGCGCCAAGGAAAACGACTTCAGGCGTCGTAGTCCATTGGGATTGGAAGGACTAGACCGATGGCCACCTGTCTGGGCTCGTGGAACCACGTTTTACGTGTAAGGCCCTTATTAGGCTTCTAAAGGCCATATTACAACCTTTAGAAGCCTGTGCACGTAGTTGACGGTGTTCTATGGCCATGGCGCCAAGGAAAACGACTTCAGGCGTCGTAGTCCATTGGGATTGGAAGGACTAGACCGATGGCCACCTGTCTGGGCTCGTGGAACCACGTGATTTACGTGTAAGGCCCTTATTAGGCTGCAAAAGGCCATATTACAACCTTTAGAAGCCTGTGCACGTAGTTGACGGTGTTCTATGGCCATGGCGCCAAGGAAAACGACTTCAGGCGTCGTAGTCCATTGGGATTGGAAGGACTAGACCGATGGCCACCTGTCTGGGCTCGTGGAACCACGTGATTTACGTGTAAGGCCCTTATTAGGCTTCTAAAGGCCATATTACAACCTTTAGAAGCCTGTGCACGTAGTTGACGGTGTTCTATGGCCATGGCGCCAAGGAAAACGACTTCAGGCGTCGTAGTCCATTGGGATTGGAAGGACTAGACCGATGGCCACCTGTCTGGGCTCGTGGAACCACGTGATTTACGTGTAAGGCCCTTATTAGGCTGCAAAAGGCCATATTACAACCTTTAGAAGCCTGTGCACGTAGTTGACGGTGTTCTATGGCCATGGCGCCAAGGAAAACGACTTCAGGCGTCGTAGTCCATTGGGATTGGAAGGACTAGACCGATGGCCACCTGTCTGGGCTCGTGGAACCACGTGATTTACGTGTAAGGCCCTTATTAGGCTGCAAAAGGCCATATTACAACCTTTAGAAGCCTGTGCACGTAGTTGACGGTGTTCTATGGCCATGGCGCCAAGGAAAACGACTTCAGGCGTCGTAGTCCATTGGGATTGGAAGGACTAGACCGATGGCCACCTGTCTGGGCTCGTGGAACCACGTGATTTACGTGTAAGGCCCTTATTAGGCTGCAAAAGGCCATATTACAACCTTTAGAAGCCTGTGCACGTAGTTGACGGTGTTCTATGGCCATGGCGCCAAGGAAAACGACTTCAGGCGTCGTAGTCCATTGGGATTGGAAGGACTAGACCGATGGCCACCTGTCTGGGCTCGTGGAACCACGTGATTTACGTGTAAGGCCCTTATTAGGCTGCAAAAGGCCATATTACAACCTTTAGAAGCCTGTGCACGTAGTTGACGGTGTTCTATGGCCATGGCGCCAAGGAAAACGACTTCAGGCGTCGTAGTCCATTGGGATTGGAAGGACTAGACCGATGGCCACCTGTCTGGGCTCGTGGAACCACGTGATTTACGTGTAAGGCCCTTATTAGGCTGCAAAAGGCCATATTACAACCTTTAGAAGCCTGTGCACGTAGTTGACGGTGTTCTATGGCCATGGCGCCAAGGAAAACGACTTCAGGCGTCGTAGTCCATTGGGATTGGAAGGACTAGACCGATGGCCACCTGTCTGGGCTCGTGGAACCACGTGATTTACGTGTAAGGCCCTTATTAGGCTGCAAAAGGCCATATTACAACCTTTAGAAGCCTGTGCACGTAGTTGACGGTGTTCTATGGCCATGGCGCCAAGGAAAACGACTTCAGGCGTCGTAGTCCATTGGGATTGGAAGGACTAGACCGATGGCCACCTGTCTGGGCTCGTGGAACCACGTGATTTACGTGTAAGGCCCTTATTAGGCTGCAAAAGGCCATATTACAACCTTTAGAAGCCTGTGCACGTAGTTGACGGTGTTCTATGGCCATGGCGCCAAGGAAAACGACTTCAGGCGTCGTAGTCCATTGGGATTGGAAGGACTAGACCGATGGCCACCTGTCTGGGCTCGTGGAACCACGTGATTTACGTGTAAGGCCCTTATTAGGCTGCAAAAGGCCATATTACAACCTTTAGAAGCCTGTGCACGTAGTTGACGGTGTTCTATGGCCATGGCGCCAAGGAAAACGACTTCAGGCGTCGTAGTCCATTGGGATTGGAAGGACTAGACCGATGGCCACCTGTCTGGGCTCGTGGAACCACGTGATTTACGTGTAAGGCCCTTATTAGGCTGCAAAAGGCCATATTACAACCTTTAGAAGCCTGTGCACGTAGTTGACGGTGTTCTATGGCCATGGCGCCAAGGAAAACGACTTCAGGCGTCGTAGTCCATTGGGATTGGAAGGACTAGACCGATGGCCACCTGTCTGGGCTCGTGGAACCACGTGATTTACGTGTAAGGCCCTTATTAGGCTGCAAAAGGCCATATTACAACCTTTAGAAGCCTGTGCACGTAGTTGACGGTGTTCTATGGCCATGGCGCCAAGGAAAACGACTTCAGGCGTCGTAGTCCATTGGGATTGGAAGGACTAGACCGATGGCCACCTGTCTGGGCTCGTGGAACCACGTGATTTACGTGTAAGGCCCTTATTAGGCTGCAAAAGGCCATATTACAACCTTTAGAAGCCTGTGCACGTAGTTGACGGTGTTCTATGGCCATGGCGCCAAGGAAAACGACTTCAGGCGTCGTAGTCCATTGGGATTGGAAGGACTAGACCGATGGCCACCTGTCTGGGCTCGTGGAACCACGTGATTTACGTGTAAGGCCCTTATTAGGCTGCAAAAGGCCATATTACAACCTTTAGAAGCCTGTGCACGTAGTTGACGGTGTTCTATGGCCATGGCGCCAAGGAAAACGACTTCAGGCGTCGTAGTCCATTGGGATTGGAAGGACTAGACCGATGGCCACCTGTCTGGGCTCGTGGAACCACGTGATTTACGTGTAAGGCCCTTATTAGGCTGCAAAAGGCCATATTACAACCTTTAGAAGCCTGTGCACGTAGTTGACGGTGTTCTATGGCCATGGCGCCAAGGAAAACGACTTCAGGCGTCGTAGTCCATTGGGATTGGAAGGACTAGACCGATGGCCACCTGTCTGGGCTCGTGGAACCACGTGATTTACGTGTAAGGCCCTTATTAGGCTGCAAAAGGCCATATTACAACCTTTAGAAGCCTGTGCACGTAGTTGACGGTGTTCTATGGCCATGGCGCCAAGGAAAACGACTTCAGGCGTCGTAGTCCATTGGGATTGGAAGGACTAGACCGATGGCCACCTGTCTGGGCTCGTGGAACCACGTGATTTACGTGTAAGGCCCTTATTAGGCTGCAAAAGGCCATATTACAACCTTTAGAAGCCTGTGCACGTAGTTGACGGTGTTCTATGGCCATGGCGCCAAGGAAAACGACTTCAGGCGTCGTAGTCCATTGGGATTGGAAGGACTAGACCGATGGCCACCTGTCTGGGCTCGTGGAACCACGTGATTTACGTGTAAGGCCCTTATTAGGCTGCAAAAGGCCATATTACAACCTTTAGAAGCCTGTGCACGTAGTTGACGGTGTTCTATGGCCATGGCGCCAAGGAAAACGACTTCAGGCGTCGTAGTCCATTGGGATTGGAAGGACTAGACCGATGGCCACCTGTCTGGGCTCGTGGAACCACGTGATTTACGTGTAAGGCCCTTATTAGGCTGCAAAAGGCCATATTACAACCTTTAGAAGCCTGTGCACGTAGTTGACGGTGTTCTATGGCCATGGCGCCAAGGAAAACGACTTCAGGCGTCGTAGTCCATTGGGATTGGAAGGACTAGACCGATGGCCACCTGTCTGGGCTCGTGGAACCACGTGATTTACGTGTAAGGCCCTTATTAGGCTGCAAAAGGCCATATTACAACCTTTAGAAGCCTGTGCACGTAGTTGACGGTGTTCTATGGCCATGGCGCCAAGGAAAACGACTTCAGGCGTCGTAGTCCATTGGGATTGGAAGGACTAGACCGATGGCCACCTGTCTGGGCTCGTGGAACCACGTGATTTACGTGTAAGGCCCTTATTAGGCTGCAAAAGGCCATATTACAACCTTTAGAAGCCTGTGCACGTAGTTGACGGTGTTCTATGGCCATGGCGCCAAGGAAAACGACTTCAGGCGTCGTAGTCCATTGGGATTGGAAGGACTAGACCGATGGCCACCTGTCTGGGCTCGTGGAACCACGTGATTTACGTGTAAGGCCCTTATTAGGCTGCAAAAGGCCATATTACAACCTTTAGAAGCCTGTGCACGTAGTTGACGGTGTTCTATGGCCATGGCGCCAAGGAAAACGACTTCAGGCGTCGTAGTCCATTGGGATTGGAAGGACTAGACCGATGGCCACCTGTCTGGGCTCGTGGAACCACGTGATTTACGTGTAAGGCCCTTATTAGGCTGCAAAAGGCCATATTACAACCTTTAGAAGCCTGTGCACGTAGTTGACGGTGTTCTATGGCCATGGCGCCAAGGAAAACGACTTCAGGCGTCGTAGTCCATTGGGATTGGAAGGACTAGACCGATGGCCACCTGTCTGGGCTCGTGGAACCACGTGATTTACGTGTAAGGCCCTTATTAGGCTGCAAAAGGCCATATTACAACCTTTAGAAGCCTGTGCACGTAGTTGACGGTGTTCTATGGCCATGGCGCCAAGGAAAACGACTTCAGGCGTCGTAGTCCATTGGGATTGGAAGGACTAGACCGATGGCCACCTGTCTGGGCTCGTGGAACCACGTGATTTACGTGTAAGGCCCTTATTAGGCTGCAAAAGGCCATATTACAACCTTTAGAAGCCTGTGCACGTAGTTGACGGTGTTCTATGGCCATGGCGCCAAGGAAAACGACTTCAGGCGTCGTAGTCCATTGGGATTGGAAGGACTAGACCGATGGCCACCTGTCTGGGCTCGTGGAACCACGTGATTTACGTGTAAGGCCCTTATTAGGCTGCAAAAGGCCATATTACAACCTTTAGAAGCCTGTGCACGTAGTTGACGGTGTTCTATGGCCATGGCGCCAAGGAAAACGACTTCAGGCGTCGTAGTCCATTGGGATTGGAAGGACTAGACCGATGGCCACCTGTCTGGGCTCGTGGAACCACGTGATTTACGTGTAAGGCCCTTATTAGGCTGCAAAAGGCCATATTACAACCTTTAGAAGCCTGTGCACGTAGTTGACGGTGTTCTATGGCCATGGCGCCAAGGAAAACGACTTCAGGCGTCGTAGTCCATTGGGATTGGAAGGACTAGACCGATGGCCACCTGTCTGGGCTCGTGGAACCACGTGATTTACGTGTAAGGCCCTTATTAGGCTGCAAAAGGCCATATTACAACCTTTAGAAGCCTGTGCACGTAGTTGACGGTGTTCTATGGCCATGGCGCCAAGGAAAACGACTTCAGGCGTCGTAGTCCATTGGGATTGGAAGGACTAGACCGATGGCCACCTGTCTGGGCTCGTGGAACCACGTGATTTACGTGTAAGGCCCTTATTAGGCTGCAAAAGGCCATATTACAACCTTTAGAAGCCTGTGCACGTAGTTGACGGTGTTCTATGGCCATGGCGCCAAGGAAAACGACTTCAGGCGTCGTAGTCCATTGGGATTGGAAGGACTAGACCGATGGCCACCTGTCTGGGCTCGTGGAACCACGTGATTTACGTGTAAGGCCCTTATTAGGCTTCTAAAGGCCATATTACAACCTTTAGAAGCCTGTGCACGTAGTTGACGGTGTTCTATGGCCATGGCGCCAAGGAAAACGACTTCAGGCGTCGTAGTCCATTGGGATTGGAAGGACTAGACCGATGGCCACCTGTCTGGGCTCGTGGAACCACGTGATTTACGTGTAAGGCCCTTATTAGGCTGCAAAGGCCATATTACAACCTTTAGAAGCCTGTGCACGTAGTTGACGGTGTTCTATGGCCATGGCGCCAAGGAAAACGACTTCAGGCGTCGTAGTCCATTGGGATTGGAAGGACTAGACCGATGGCCACCTGTCTGGGCTCGTGGAACCACGTGATTTACGTGTAAGGCCCTTATTAGGCTGCAAAAGGCCAGCGACTTAGCTGCGATGTTAACAGACCTAACAAAGTGGCTCTTTAAAACAAAAAGTGATTTTTAAAATTATTTTCTTTTATAATCAACTAGTTATCAACTACTAATTACTAATCAACTATAATTCACATTCGTTAAATTACACGGTATCATAAGACACTTGATAACTCATATTTATTTACAATAACTTTATGTTCCCAAGCATAAACATTTTTCATCACCTCTGCATTTTTCATGTGCGTCTTCAGTATCGAAACGATTTTTCATCTTCTTTTTCTTCTATTTGCTATAGAAAGAAAATAAAGGTATTAAAATATGATCTAACTAGTGATATAAATTGTAAGTAGAATTTGTCACAGAGCGAAGGTACACGCTTTTTATATAAGAACATTTCTCGGAAATGACAAGATGTGTAATTGTAAAGCTAGGTGTTCAAAGAAATATATATTAACAGATTCTACAGTTTTCAATTGATGTGCTTAGATACAATGTTAGTTATAAAGTAACTAGAATTACTTACTGTTTCTTCTTCTTAAAACGGGAATCTTCTCAATTCCTTTTTGTCGCTTTTTTCATCAACCTATGCGAAATAATGACACCAAATAAACTAGAAATATGTATACATTGTATTTCATATAAATATTCAGGGTAACACAGGGAATTAAAAAAACTTACTGCTTGTCAGATCCTTCTCAATATATTTTGAAATATTTCCACTTTCTTTCTTTTCTTCTATATGTTCTTAAAAATAGAATCTACAATACTTTACCAACAACAAATGCTTGAAATTAACACACAACGATTTTAGCGCGAAAGAAACTGACACATATATAATGTCGTTTCAACAAATATATTTCAAAACGTTTGCAACTTCAACTTTTTTTGGTAAAGAGAAAAACGTTATGTTTATTTTTAAATTCGAAGCGACTTCTTTTTCCGTACGAATATTTCCTCGTTCGAAAGTGCGATGTTTTCACAAATCAAATTGCATAATTTTTATCACATGGTTTGGTCACATCTATTAAAAATTTGAACTGGAAAGTTTTGCGCTTTCTCTCTTAAAAATAAAATTTTAATAAAAGCGTATCCCTCGTACAATCTCCAAAAGTCAGTCAGTTATTTCATTTGTAGAAAAGGGTTTTTTATTTTTCTAAGAAAATTTTAAGAATCATTTTTCCCTGAAAGAGTTATCGAATCTTACGTTGGTGCGACGTTGGTACAACGTCGTGTTGAAGTATAGATCCGACGTCTGATAACCTAACGTCGGATCGACGTCGGTTTATGGTCGATAGGCGGCGTCGGAAATCCTGACGTTGGATCGACGTCGGTTTATGGTCGAAATACGACGTCGGAGATTACGACGTCGAAACGATGTTGTAACGACGTGGCCGACGTCGCGACGTAGCAGCGACTAGCAACAGACGTCTGTACGACGTCGTGTGCCTGCTGGGATATTACAACCTTTAGAAGCCTGTGCACGTAGTTGACGGTGTTCTTTGGCCATGGCGCCAAGGGAAACGACTTCAGACGTCGTAGCACATTGAGATTGGAAGGACTAGACGGATGGCCACCTGTCTGGGCTCGTCGAACCACGTGATTTACGTGTAAGGCCCTTATTAGGCTTCTAAAGGCCATATTACAACCTTTAGAAGCCTGTGCACGTAGTTGACGGTGTTCTATGGCCATGGCGCCAAGGAAAACGACTTCAGGCGTCGTAGTCCATTGGGATTGGAAGGACTAGACCGATGGCCACCTGTCTGGGCTCGTGGAACCACGTGATTTACGTGTAAGGCTCTTATTAGGCTGCAAAAGGCCATATTACAACCTTTAGAAGCCTGTGCACGTAGTTGACGGTGTTCTATGGCCATGGCGCCAAGGAAAACGACTTCAGGCGTCGTAGTCCATTGGGATTGGAAGGACTAGACCGATGGCCACCTGTCTGGGCTCGTGGAACCACGTGATTTACGTGTAAGGCTCTTATTAGGCTGCAAAAGGCCATATTACAACCTTTAGAAGCCTGTGCACGTAGTTGACGGTGTTCTATGGCCATGGCGCCAAGGAAAACGACTTCAGGCGTCGTAGTCCATTGGGATTGGAAGGACTAGACCGATGGCCACCTGTCTGGGCTCGTGGAACCACGTGATTTACGTGTAAGGCCCTTATTAGGCTGCAAAAGGCCATATTACAACCTTTAGAAGCCTGTGCACGTAGTTGACGGTGTTCTATGGCCATGGCGCCAAGGAAAACGACTTCAGGCGTCGTAGTCCATTGGGATTGGAAGGACTAGACCGATGGCCACCTGTCTGGGCTCGTGGAACCACGTGATTTACGTGTAAGGCCCTTATTAGGCTGCAAAAGGCCATATTACAACCTTTAGAAGCCTGTGCACGTAGTTGACGGTGTTCTATGGCCATGGCGCCAAGGAAAACGACTTCAGGCGTCGTAGTCCATTGGGATTGGAAGGACTAGACCGATGGCCACCTGTCTGGGCTCGTGGAACCACGTGATTTACGTGTAAGGCCCTTATTAGGCTGCAAAAGGCCATATTACAACCTTTAGAAGCCTGTGCACGTAGTTGACGGTGTTCTATGGCCATGGCGCCAAGGAAAACGACTTCAGGCGTCGTAGTCCATTGGGATTGGAAGGACTAGACCGATGGCCACCTGTCTGGGCTCGTGGAACCACGTGATTTACGTGTAAGGCCCTTATTAGGCTGCAAAAGGCCATATTACAACCTTTAGAAGCCTGTGCACGTAGTTGACGGTGTTCTATGGCCATGGCGCCAAGGAAAACGACTTCAGGCGTCGTAGTCCATTGGGATTGGAAGGACTAGACCGATGGCCACCTGTCTGGGCTCGTCGAACCACGTGATTTACGTGTAAGGCCCTTATTAGGCTGCAAAAGGCCATATTACAACCTTTAGAAGCCTGTGCACGTAGTTGACGGTGTTCTATGGCCATGGCGCCAAGGAAAACGACTTCAGGCGTCGTAGTCCATTGGGATTGGAAGGACTAGACCGATGGCCACCTGTCTGGGCTCGTGGAACCACGTGATTTACGTGTAAGGCCCTTATTAGGCTGCAAAAGGCCATATTACAACCTTTAGAAGCCTGTGCACGTAGTTGACGGTGTTCTATGGCCATGGCGCCAAGGAAAACGACTTCAGGCGTCGTAGTCCATTGGGATTGGAAGGACTAGACCGATGGCCACCTGTCTGGGCTCGTGGAACCACGTGATTTACGTGTAAGGCCCTTATTAGGCTGCAAAAGGCCATATTACAACCTTTAGAAGCCTGTGCACGTAGTTGACGGTGTTCTATGGCCATGGCGCCAAGGAAAACGACTTCAGGCGTCGTAGTCCATTGGGATTGGAAGGACTAGACCGATGGCCACCTGTCTGGGCTCGTGGAACCACGTGATTTACGTGTAAGGCCCTTATTAGGCTGCAAAAGGCCATATTACAACCTTTAGAAGCCTGTGCACGTAGTTGACGGTGTTCTATGGCCATGGCGCCAAGGAAAACGACTTCAGGCGTCGTAGTCCATTGGGATTGGAAGGACTAGACCGATGGCCACCTGTCTGGGCTCGTGGAACCACGTGATTTACGTGTAAGGCCCTTATTAGGCTGCAAAAGGCCATATTACAACCTTTAGAAGCCTGTGCACGTAGTTGACGGTGTTCTATGGCCATGGCGCCAAGGAAAACGACTTCAGGCGTCGTAGTCCATTGGATTGGAAGGACTAGACCGATGGCCACCTGTCTGGGCTCGTGGAACCACGTGATTTACGTGTAAGGCCCTTATTAGGCTGCAAAAGGCCATATTACAACCTTTAGAAGCCTGTGCACGTAGTTGACGGTGTTCTATGGCCATGGCGCCAAGGAAAACGACTTCAGGCGTCGTAGTCCATTGGGATTGGAAGGACTAGACCGATGGCCACCTGTCTGGGCTCGTGGAACCACGTGATTTACGTGTAAGGCCCTTATTAGGCTGCAAAAGGCCATATTACAACCTTTAGAAGCCTGTGCACGTAGTTGACGGTGTTCTATGGCCATGGCGCCAAGGAAAACGACTTCAGGCGTCGTAGTCCATTGGGATTGGAAGGACTAGACCGATGGCCACCTGTCTGGGCTCGTCGAACCACGTGATTTACGTGTAAGGCTCTTATTAGGCTGCAAAAGGCCATATTACAACCTTTAGAAGCCTGTGCACGTAGTTGACGGTGTTCTATGGCCATGGCGCCAAGGAAAACGACTTCAGGCGTCGTAGTCCATTGGGATTGGAAGGACTAGACCGATGGCCACCTGTCTGGGCTCGTGGAACCACGTGATTTACGTGTAAGGCCCTTATTAGGCTGCAAAAGGCCATATTACAACCTTTAGAAGCCTGTGCACGTAGTTGACGGTGTTCTATGGCCATGGCGCCAAGGAAAACGACTTCAGGCGTCGTAGTCCATTGGGATTGGAAGGACTAGACCGATGGCCACCTGTCTGGGCTCGTCGAACCACGTGATTTACGTGTAAGGCCCTTATTAGGCTGCAAAAGGCCATATTACAACCTTTAGAAGCCTGTGCACGTAGTTGACGGTGTTCTATGGCCATGGCGCCAAGGAAAACGACTTCAGGCGTCGTAGTCCATTGGGATTGGAAGGACTAGACCGATGGCCACCTGTCTGGGCTCGTCGAACCACGTGATTTACGTGTAAGGCCCTTATTAGGCTGCAAAAGGCCATATTACAACCTTTAGAAGCCTGTGCACGTAGTTGACGGTGTTCTATGGCCATGGCGCCAAGGAAAACGACTTCAGGCGTCGTAGTCCATTGGGATTGGAAGGACTAGACCGATGGCCACCTGTCTGGGCTCGTGGAACCACGTGATTTACGTGTAAGGCCCTTATTAGGCTGCAAAAGGCCATATTACAACCTTTAGAAGCCTGTGCACGTAGTTGACGGTGTTCTATGGCCATGGCGCCAAGGAAAACGACTTCAGGCGTCGTAGTCCATTGGGATTGGAAGGACTAGACCGATGGCCACCTGTCTGGGCTCGTCGAACCACGTGATTTACGTGTAAGGCCCTTATTAGGCTGCAAAAGGCCATATTACAACCTTTAGAAGCCTGTGCACGTAGTTGACGGTGTTCTATGGCCATGGCGCCAAGGAAAACGACTTCAGGCGTCGTAGTCCATTGGGATTGGAAGGACTAGACCGATGGCCACCTGTCTGGGCTCGTGGAACCACGTGATTTACGTGTAAGGCCCTTATTAGGCTGCAAAAGGCCATATTACAACCTTTAGAAGCCTGTGCACGTAGTTGACGGTGTTCTATGGCCATGGCGCCAAGGAAAACGACTTCAGGCGTCGTAGTCCATTGGGATTGGAAGGACTAGACCGATGGCCACCTGTCTGGGCTCGTCGAACCACGTGATTTACGTGTAAGGCCCTTATTAGGCTGCAAAAGGCCATATTACAACCTTTAGAAGCCTGTGCACGTAGTTGACGGTGTTCTATGGCCATGGCGCCAAGGAAAACGACTTCAGGCGTCGTAGTCCATTGGGATTGGAAGGACTAGACCGATGGCCACCTGTCTGGGCTCGTGGAACCACGTGATTTACGTGTAAGGCCCTTATTAGGCTGCAAAAGGCCATATTACAACCTTTAGAAGCCTGTGCACGTAGTTGACGGTGTTCTATGGCCATGGCGCCAAGGAAAACGACTTCAGGCGTCGTAGTCCATTGGGATTGGAAGGACTAGACCGATGGCCACCTGTCTGGGCTCGTCGAACCACGTGATTTACGTGTAAGGCCCTTATTAGGCTGCAAAAGGCCATATTACAACCTTTAGAAGCCTGTGCACGTAGTTGACGGTGTTCTATGGCCATGGCGCCAAGGAAAACGACTTCAGGCGTCGTAGTCCATTGGGATTGGAAGGACTAGACCGATGGCCACCTGTCTGGGCTCGTCGAACCACGTGATTTACGTGTAAGGCCCTTATTAGGCTGCAAAAGGCCATATTACAACCTTTAGAAGCCTGTGCACGTAGTTGACGGTGTTCTATGGCCATGGCGCCAAGGAAAACGACTTCAGGCGTCGTAGTCCATTGGGATTGGAAGGACTAGACCGATGGCCACCTGTCTGGGCTCGTCGAACCACGTGATTTACGTGTAAGGCTCTTATTAGGCTGCAAAAGGCCATATTACAACCTTTAGAAGCCTGTGCACGTAGTTGACGGTGTTCTATGGCCATGGCGCCAAGGAAAACGACTTCAGGCGTCGTAGTCCATTGGGATTGGAAGGACTAGACCGATGGCCACCTGTCTGGGCTCGTGGAACCACGTGATTTACGTGTAAGGCCCTTATTAGGCTGCAAAAGGCCATATTACAACCTTTAGAAGCCTGTGCACGTAGTTGACGGTGTTCTATGGCCATGGCGCCAAGGAAAACGACTTCAGGCGTCGTAGTCCATTGGGATTGGAAGGACTAGACCGATGGCCACCTGTCTGGGCTCGTGGAACCACGTGATTTACGTGTAAGGCTCTTATTAGGCTGCAAAAGGCCATATTACAACCTTTAGAAGCCTGTGCACGTAGTTGACGGTGTTCTATGGCCATGGCGCCAAGGAAAACGACTTCAGGCGTCGTAGTCCATTGGGATTGGAAGGACTAGACCGATGGCCACCTGTCTGGGCTCGTCGAACCACGTGATTTACGTGTAAGGCCCTTATTAGGCTGCAAAAGGCCATATTACAACCTTTAGAAGCCTGTGCACGTAGTTGACGGTGTTCTATGGCCATGGCGCCAAGGAAAACGACTTCAGGCGTCGTAGTCCATTGGGATTGGAAGGACTAGACCGATGGCCACCTGTCTGGGCTCGTCGAACCACGTGATTTACGTGTAAGGCCCTTATTAGGCTGCAAAAGGCCATATTACAACCTTTAGAAGCCTGTGCACGTAGTTGACGGTGTTCTATGGCCATGGCGCCAAGGAAAACGACTTCAGGCGTCGTAGTCCATTGGGATTGGAAGGACTAGACCGATGGCCACCTGTCTGGGCTCGTCGAACCACGTGATTTACGTGTAAGGCCTTATTAGGCTGCAAAAGGCCATATTACAACCTTTAGAAGCCTGTGCACGTAGTTGACGGTGTTCTATGGCCATGGCGCCAAGGAAAACGACTTCAGGCGTCGTAGTCCATTGGGATTGGAAGGACTAGACCGATGGCCACCTGTCTGGCTCGTGGAACCACGTGATTTACGTGTAAGGCCCTTATTAGGCTGCAAAAGGCCATATTACAACCTTTAGAAGCCTGTGCACGTAGTTGACGGTGTTCTATGGCCATGGCGCCAAGGAAAACGACTTCAGGCGTCGTAGTCCATTGGGATTGGAAGGACTAGACCGATGGCCACCTGTCTGGGCTCGTCGAACCACGTGATTTACGTGTAAGGCCCTTATTAGGCTGCAAAAGGCCATATTACAACCTTTAGAAGCCTGTGCACGTAGTTGACGGTGTTCTATGGCCATGGCGCCAAGGAAAACGACTTCAGGCGTCGTAGTCCATTGGGATTGGAAGGACTAGACCGATGGCCACCTGTCTGGGCTCGTGGAACCACGTGATTTACGTGTAAGGCCCTTATTAGGCTGCAAAAGGCCATATTACAACCTTTAGAAGCCTGTGCACGTAGTTGACGGTGTTCTATGGCCATGGCGCCAAGGAAAACGACTTCAGGCGTCGTAGTCCATTGGGATTGGAAGGACTAGACCGATGGCCACCTGTCTGGGCTCGTCGAACCACGTGATTTACGTGTAAGGCCCTTATTAGGCTGCAAAAGGCCATATTACAACCTTTAGAAGCCTGTGCACGTAGTTGACGGTGTTCTATGGCCATGGCGCCAAGGAAAACGACTTCAGGCGTCGTAGTCCATTGGGATTGGAAGGACTAGACCGATGGCCACCTGTCTGGGCTCGTCGAACCACGTGATTTACGTGTAAGGCTCTTATTAGGCTGCAAAAGGCCATATTACAACCTTTAGAAGCCTGTGCACGTAGTTGACGGTGTTCTATGGCCATGGCGCCAAGGAAAACGACTTCAGGCGTCGTAGTCCATTGGGATTGGAAGGACTAGACCGATGGCCACCTGTCTGGGCTCGTCGAACCACGTGATTTACGTGTAAGGCTCTTATTAGGCTGCAAAAGGCCATATTACAACCTTTAGAAGCCTGTGCACGTAGTTGACGGTGTTCTATGGCCATGGCGCCAAGGAAAACGACTTCAGGCGTCGTAGTCCATTGGGATTGGAAGGACTAGACCGATGGCCACCTGTCTGGGCTCGTCGAACCACGTGATTTACGTGTAAGGCCCTTATTAGGCTGCAAAAGGCCATATTACAACCTTTAGAAGCCTGTGCACGTAGTTGACGGTGTTCTATGGCCATGGCGCCAAGGAAAACGACTTCAGGCGTCGTAGTCCATTGGGATTGGAAGGACTAGACCGATGGCCACCTGTCTGGGCTCGTGGAACCACGTGATTTACGTGTAAGGCTCTTATTAGGCTGCAAAAGGCCATATTACAACCTTTAGAAGCCTGTGCACGTAGTTGACGGTGTTCTATGGCCATGGCGCCAAGGAAAACGACTTCAGGCGTCGTAGTCCATTGGGATTGGAAGGACTAGACCGATGGCCACCTGTCTGGGCTCGTCGAACCACGTGATTTACGTGTAAGGCTCTTATTAGGCTGCAAAAGGCCATATTACAACCTTTAGAAGCCTGTGCACGTAGTTGACGGTGTTCTATGGCCATGGCGCCAAGGAAAACGACTTCAGGCGTCGTAGTCCATTGGGATTGGAAGGACTAGACCGATGGCCACCTGTCTGGGCTCGTGGAACCACGTGATTTACGTGTAAGGCCCTTATTAGGCTGCAAAAGGCCATATTACAACCTTTAGAAGCCTGTGCACGTAGTTGACGGTGTTCTATGGCCATGGCGCCAAGGAAAACGACTTCAGGCGTCGTAGTCCATTGGGATTGGAAGGACTAGACCGATGGCCACCTGTCTGGGCTCGTCGAACCACGTGATTTACGTGTAAGGCTCTTATTAGGCTGCAAAAGGCCATATTACAACCTTTAGAAGCCTGTGCACGTAGTTGACGGTGTTCTATGGCCATGGCGCCAAGGAAAACGACTTCAGGCGTCGTAGTCCATTGGGATTGGAAGGACTAGACCGATGGCCACCTGTCTGGGCTCGTCGAACAACGTGATTTACGTGTAAGGCTCTTATTAGGCTGCAAAAGGCCATATTACAACCTTTAGAAGCCTGTGCACGTAGTTGACGGTGTTCTATGGCCATGGCGCCAAGGAAAACGACTTCAGGCGTCGTAGTCCATTGGGATTGGAAGGACTAGACCGATGGCCACCTGTCTGGCTCGTCGAACCACGTGATTTACGTGTAAGGCTCTTATTAGGCTGCAAAAGGCCATATTACAACCTTTAGAAGCCTGTGCACGTAGTTGACGGTGTTCTATGGCCATGGCGCCAAGGAAAACGACTTCAGGCGTCGTAGTCCATTGGGATTGGAAGGACTAGACCGATGGCCACCTGTCTGGGCTCGTGGAACCACGTGATTTACGTGTAAGGCCCTTATTAGGCTGCAAAAGGCCATATTACAACCTTTAGAAGCCTGTGCACGTAGTTGACGGTGTTCTATGGCCATGGCGCCAAGGAAAACGACTTCAGGCGTCGTAGTCCATTGGGATTGGAAGGACTAGACCGATGGCCACCTGTCTGGGCTCGTCGAACCACGTGATTTACGTGTAAGGCCCTTATTAGGCTGCAAAAGGCCATATTACAACCTTTAGAAGCCTGTGCACGTAGTTGACGGTGTTCTATGGCCATGGCGCCAAGGAAAACGACTTCAGGCGTCGTAGTCCATTGGATTGGAAGGACTAGACCGATGGCCACCTGTCTGGGCTCGTGGAACCACGTGATTTACGTGTAAGGCCCTTATTAGGCTGCAAAAGGCCATATTACAACCTTTAGAAGCCTGTGCACGTAGTTGACGGTGTTCTATGGCCATGGCGCCAAGGAAAACGACTTCAGGCGTCGTAGTCCATTGGGATTGGAAGGACTAGACCGATGGCCACCTGTCTGGGCTCGTCGAACCACGTGATTTACGTGTAAGGCTCTTATTAGGCTGCAAAAGGCCATATTACAACCTTTAGAAGCCTGTGCACGTAGTTGACGGTGTTCTATGGCCATGGCGCCAAGGAAAACGACTTCAGGCGTCGTAGTCCATTGGGATTGGAAGGACTAGACCGATGGCCACCTGTCTGGGCTCGTGGAACCACGTGATTTACGTGTAAGGCCCTTATTAGGCTGCAAAAGGCCATATTACAACCTTTAGAAGCCTGTGCACGTAGTTGACGGTGTTCTATGGCCATGGCGCCAAGGAAAACGACTTCAGGCGTCGTAGTCCATTGGGATTGGAAGGACTAGACCGATGGCCACCTGTCTGGGCTCGTGGAACCACGTGATTTACGTGTAAGGCTCTTATTAGGCTGCAAAAGGCCATATTACAACCTTTAGAAGCCTGTGCACGTAGTTGACGGTGTTCTATGGCCATGGCGCCAAGGAAAACGACTTCAGGCGTCGTAGTCCATTGGGATTGGAAGGACTAGACCGATGGCCACCTGTCTGGGCTCGTGGAACCACGTGATTTACGTGTAAGGCCCTTATTAGGCTGCAAAAGGCCATATTACAACCTTTAGAAGCCTGTGCACGTAGTTGACGGTGTTCTATGGCCATGGCGCCAAGGAAAACGACTTCAGGCGTCGTAGTCCATTGGGATTGGAAGGACTAGACCGATGGCCACCTGTCTGGGCTCGTCGAACCACGTGATTTACGTGTAAGGCCCTTATTAGGCTGCAAAAGGCCATATTACAACCTTTAGAAGCCTGTGCACGTAGTTGACGGTGTTCTATGGCCATGGCGCCAAGGAAAACGACTTCAGGCGTCGTAGTCCATTGGGATTGGAAGGACTAGACCGATGGCCACCTGTCTGGGCTCGTGGAACCACGTGATTTACGTGTAAGGCCCTTATTAGGCTGCAAAAGGCCATATTACAACCTTTAGAAGCCTGTGCACGTAGTTGACGGTGTTCTATGGCCATGGCGCCAAGGAAAACGACTTCAGGCGTCGTAGTCCATTGGGATTGGAAGGACTAGACCGATGGCCACCTGTCTGGGCTCGTGGAACCACGTGATTTA
Source organism: Hydractinia echinata (assembly GCA_030067915.1). NCBI lineage: Eukaryota > Metazoa > Cnidaria > Hydrozoa > Anthoathecata > Hydractiniidae > Hydractinia > Hydractinia echinata. The sequence goes on along the minus strand of JASGCC010000388.1, from coordinate 11,863 downwards.
CGTGTAAGGCCCTTATTAGGCTGCAAAAGGCCATATTACAACCTTTAGAAGCCTGTGCACGTAGTTGACGGTGTTCTATGGCCATGGCGCCAAGGAAAACGACTTCAGGCGTCGTAGTCCATTGGGATTGGAAGGACTAGACCGATGGCCACCTGTCTGGGCTCGTGGAACCACGTGATTTACGTGTAAGGCCCTTATTAGGCTGCAAAAGGCCATATTACAACCTTTAGAAGCCTGTGCACGTAGTTGACGGTGTTCTATGGCCATGGCGCCAAGGAAAACGACTTCAGGCGTCGTAGTCCATTGGGATTGGAAGGACTAGACCGATGGCCACCTGTCTGGGCTCGTGGAACCACGTGATTTACGTGTAAGGCTCTTATTAGGCTGCAAAAGGCCATATTACAACCTTTAGAAGCCTGTGCACGTAGTTGACGGTGTTCTATGGCCATGGCGCCAAGGAAAACGACTTCAGGCGTCGTAGTCCATTGGGATTGGAAGGACTAGACCGATGGCCACCTGTCTGGGCTCGTGGAACCACGTGATTTACGTGTAAGGCCCTTATTAGGCTGCAAAAGGCCATATTACAACCTTTAGAAGCCTGTGCACGTAGTTGACGGTGTTCTATGGCCATGGCGCCAAGGAAAACGACTTCAGGCGTCGTAGTCCATTGGGATTGGAAGGACTAGACCGATGGCCACCTGTCTGGGCTCGTCGAACCACGTGATTTACGTGTAAGGCCCTTATTAGGCTGCAAAAGGCCATATTACAACCTTTAGAAGCCTGTGCACGTAGTTGACGGTGTTCTATGGCCATGGCGCCAAGGAAAACAACTTCAGGCGTCGTAGTCCATTGGGATTGGAAGGACTAGACCGATGGCCACCTGTCTGGGCTCGTCGAACCACGTGATTTACGTGTAAGGCTCTTATTAGGCTGCAAAAGGCCATATTACAACCTTTAGAAGCCTGTGCACGTAGTTGACGGTGTTCTATGGCCATGGCGCCAAGGAAAACGACTTCAGGCGTCGTAGTCCATTGGGATTGGAAGGACTAGACCGATGGCCACCTGTCTGGGCTCGTGGAACCACGTGATTTACGTGTAAGGCCCTTATTAGGCTGCAAAAGGCCATATTACAACCTTTAGAAGCCTGTGCACGTAGTTGACGGTGTTCTATGGCCATGGCGCCAAGGAAAACGACTTCAGGCGTCGTAGTCCATTGGGATTGGAAGGACTAGACCGATGGCCACCTGTCTGGGCTCGTGGAACCACGTGATTTACGTGTAAGGCCCTTATTAGGCTGCAAAAGGCCATATTACAACCTTTAGAAGCCTGTGCACGTAGTTGACGGTGTTCTATGGCCATGGCGCCAAGGAAAACGACTTCAGGCGTCGTAGTCCATTGGGATTGGAAGGACTAGACCGATGGCCACCTGTCTGGGCTCGTGGAACCACGTGATTTACGTGTAAGGCCCTTATTAGGCTGCAAAAGGCCATATTACAACCTTTAGAAGCCTGTGCACGTAGTTGACGGTGTTCTATGGCCATGGCGCCAAGGAAAACGACTTCAGGCGTCGTAGTCCATTGGGATTGGAAGGACTAGACCGATGGCCACCTGTCTGGGCTCGTCGAACCACGTGATTTACGTGTAAGGCCCTTATTAGGCTGCAAAAGGCCATATTACAACCTTTAGAAGCCTGTGCACGTAGTTGACGGTGTTCTATGGCCATGGCGCCAAGGAAAACGACTTCAGGCGTCGTAGTCCATTGGGATTGGAAGGACTAGACCGATGGCCACCTGTCTGGGCTCGTGGAACCACGTGATTTACGTGTAAGGCCCTTATTAGGCTGCAAAAGGCCATATTACAACCTTTAGAAGCCTGTGCACGTAGTTGACGGTGTTCTATGGCCATGGCGCCAAGGAAAACGACTTCAGGCGTCGTAGTCCATTGGGATTGGAAGGACTAGACCGATGGCCACCTGTCTGGGCTCGTCGAACCACGTGATTTACGTGTAAGGCTCTTATTAGGCTGCAAAAGGCCATATTACAACCTTTAGAAGCCTGTGCACGTAGTTGACGGTGTTCTATGGCCATGGCGCCAAGGAAAACGACTTCAGGCGTCGTAGTCCATTGGGATTGGAAGGACTAGACCGATGGCCACCTGTCTGGGCTCGTGGAACCACGTGATTTACGTGTAAGGCCCTTATTAGGCTGCAAAAGGCCATATTACAACCTTTAGAAGCCTGTGCACGTAGTTGACGGTGTTCTATGGCCATGGCGCCAAGGAAAACGACTTCAGGCGTCGTAGTCCATTGGGATTGGAAGGACTAGACCGATGGCCACCTGTCTGGGCTCGTCGAACCACGTGATTTACGTGTAAGGCTCTTATTAGGCTGCAAAAGGCCATATTACAACCTTTAGAAGCCTGTGCACGTAGTTGACGGTGTTCTATGGCCATGGCGCCAAGGAAAACGACTTCAGGCGTCGTAGTCCATTGGGATTGGAAGGACTAGACCGATGGCCACCTGTCTGGGCTCGTGGAACCACGTGATTTACGTGTAAGGCCCTTATTAGGCTGCAAAAGGCCATATTACAACCTTTAGAAGCCTGTGCACGTAGTTGACGGTGTTCTATGGCCATGGCGCCAAGGAAAACGACTTCAGGCGTCGTAGTCCATTGGGATTGGAAGGACTAGACCGATGGCCACCTGTCTGGGCTCGTGGAACCACGTGATTTACGTGTAAGGCCCTTATTAGGCTGCAAAAGGCCATATTACAACCTTTAGAAGCCTGTGCACGTAGTTGACGGTGTTCTATGGCCATGGCGCCAAGGAAAACGACTTCAGGCGTCGTAGTCCATTGGGATTGGAAGGACTAGACCGATGGCCACCTGTCTGGGCTCGTGGAACCACGTGATTTACGTGTAAGGCCCTTATTAGGCTGCAAAAGGCCATATTACAACCTTTAGAAGCCTGTGCACGTAGTTGACGGTGTTCTATGGCCATGGCGCCAAGGAAACGACTTCAGACGTCGTAGTCCATTGGGATTGGAAGGACTAGACCGATGGCCACCTGTCTGGGCTCGTGGAACCAACGTGATTTACGTGTAAGGCCCTTATTAGGCTGCAAAAGGCCATATTACAACCTTTAGAAGCCTGTGCACGTAGTTGACGGTGTTCTATGGCCATGGCGCCAAGGAAAACGACTTCAGGCGTCGTAGTCCATTGGGATTGGAAGGACTAGACCGATGGCCACCTGTCTGGGCTCGTCGAACCAACGTGATTTACGTGTAAGGCTCTTATTAGGCTGCAAAAGGCCATATTACAACCTTTAGAAGCCTGTGCACGTAGTTGACGGTGTTCTATGGCCATGGCGCCAAGGAAAACGACTTCAGGCGTCGTAGTCCATTGGGATTGGAAGGACTAGACCGATGGCCACCTGTCTGGGCTCGTCGAACCACGTGATTTACGTGTAAGGCTCTTATTAGGCTGCAAAAGGCCATATTACAACCTTTAGAAGCCTGTGCACGTAGTTGACGGTGTTCTATGGCCATGGCGCCAAGGAAAACGACTTCAGGCGTCGTAGTCCATTGGGATTGGAAGGACTAGACCGATGGCCACCTGTCTGGGCTCGTGGAACCACGTGATTTACGTGTAAGGCTCTTATTAGGCTGCAAAAGGCCATATTACAACCTTTAGAAGCCTGTGCACGTAGTTGACGGTGTTCTATGGCCATGGCGCCAAGGAAAACGACTTCAGGCGTCGTAGTCCATTGGGATTGGAAGGACTAGACCGATGGCCACCTGTCTGGGCTCGTGGAACCACGTGATTTACGTGTAAGGCCCTTATTAGGCTGCAAAAGGCCATATTACAACCTTTAGAAGCCTGTGCACGTAGTTGACGGTGTTCTATGGCCATGGCGCCAAGGAAAACGACTTCAGGCGTCGTAGTCCATTGGGATTGGAAGGACTAGACCGATGGCCACCTGTCTGGGCTCGTCGAACCACGTGATTTACGTGTAAGGCCCTTATTAGGCTGCTAAAAGGCCATATTACAACCTTTAGAAGCCTGTGCACGTAGTTGACGGTGTTCTATGGCCATGGCGCCAAGGAAAACGACTTCAGGCGTCGTAGTCCATTGGGATTGGAAGGACTAGACCGATGGCCACCTGTCTGGGCTCGTGGAACCACGTGATTTACGTGTAAGGCCCTTATTAGGCTGCAAAGGCCATATTACAACCTTTAGAAGCCTGTGCACGTAGTTGACGGTGTTCTATGGCCATGGCGCCAAGGAAAACGACTTCAGGCGTCGTAGTCCATTGGGATTGGAAGGACTAGACCGATGGCCACCTGTCTGGGCTCGTCGAACCACGTGATTTACGTGTAAGGCTCTTATTAGGCTGCAAAAGGCCATATTACAACCTTTAGAAGCCTGTGCACGTAGTTGACGGTGTTCTATGGCCATGGCGCCAAGGAAAACGACTTCAGGCGTCGTAGTCCATTGGGATTGGAAGGACTAGACCGATGGCCACCTGTCTGGTCTCGTGGAACCACGTGATTTACGTGTAAGGCTCTTATTAGGCTGCAAAAGACCGTATTACCACCTTTAGAAGCTTGTGCACGTAGTTAACGGTGTTCTATGGCCATGGCGCCAAGGAAAACGACTTCAGGCGTCGTAGTCCATTGGGATTGGAAGGACTAGACCGATGGCCACCTGTCTGGGTTCGTCGAACCACGTGATTTACGTGTAAGGCCCTTATTAGGCTGCAAAAGGCCATATTACAACCTTTAGAAGCCTGTGCACGTAGTTGACGGTGTTCTATGGCCATGGCGCCAAGGAAAACAACTTCAGGCGTCGTAGTCCATTGGGATTGGAAGGACTAGACCGATGGCCACCTGTCTGGGCTCGTGGAACCACGTGATTTACGTGTAAGGCCCTTATTAGGCTGCAAAAGGCCATATTACAACCTTTAGAAGCCTGTGCACGTAGTTGACGGTGTTCTATGGCCATGGCGCCAAGGAAAACGACTTCAGGCGTCGTAGTCCATTGGGATTGGAAGGACTAGACCGATGGCCACCTGTCTGGGCTCGTCGAACCACGTGATTTACGTGTAAGGCCCTTATTAGGCTGCAAAAGGCCATATTACAACCTTTAGAAGCCTGTGCACGTAGTTGACGGTGTTCTATGGCCATGGCGCCAAGGAAAACAACTTCAGGCGTCGTAGTCCATTGGGATTGGAAGGACTAGACCGATGGCCACCTGTCTGGGCTCGTCGAACCACGTGATTTACGTGTAAGGCCCTTATTAGGCTGCAAAAGGCCATATTACAACCTTTAGAAGCCTGTGCACGTAGTTGACGGTGTTCTTATGGCCATGGCGCCAAGGAAAACGACTTCAGGCGTCGTAGTCCATTGGGATTGGAAGGACTAGACCGATGGCCACCTGTCTGGGCTCGTCGAACCACGTGATTTACGTGTAAGGCCCTTATTAGGCTGCAAAAGGCCATATTACAACCTTTAGAAGCCTGTGCACGTAGTTGACGGTGTTCTATGGCCATGGCGCCAAGGAAAACGACTTCAGGCGTCGTAGTCCATTGGGATTGGAAGGACTAGACCGATGGCCACCTGTCTGGGCTCGTCGAACCACGTGATTTACGTGTAAGGCTCTTATTAGGCTGCAAAAGGCCATATTACAACCTTTAGAAGCCTGTGCACGTAGTTGACGGTGTTCTATGGCCATGGCGCCAAGGAAAACGACTTCAGACGTCGTAGTACATTGAGATTGGAAGGACTAGACCGATGGCCACCTGTCTGGGCTCGTGGAACCACGTGATTTACGTGTAAGGCCCTTATTAGGCTGCAAAAGGCCATATTACAACCTTTAGAAGCCTGTGCACGTAGTTGACGGTGTTCTATGGCCATGGCGCCAAGGAAAACGACTTCAGACGTCGTAGTCCATTGGATTGGAAGGACTAGACCGATGGCCACCTGTCTGGGCTCGTCGAACCACGTGATTTACGTGTAAGGCCCTTATTAGGCTGCAAAAGGCCATATTACAACCTTTAGAAGCCTGTGCACGTAGTTGACGGTGTTCTATGGCCATGGCGCCAAGGAAAACGACTTCAGGCGTCGTAGTCCATTGGGATTGGAAGGACTAGACCGATGGCCACCTGTCTGGGCTCGTCGAACCACGTGATTTACGTGTAAGGCTCTTATTAGGCTGCAAAAGGCCATATTACAACCTTTAGAAGCCTGTGCACGTAGTTGACGGTGTTCTATGGCCATGGCGCCAAGGAAAACGACTTCAGGCGTCGTAGTCCATTGGGATTGGAAGGACTAGACCGATGGCCACCTGTCTGGGCTCGTGGAACAACGTGATTTACGTGTAAGGCCCTTATTAGGCTGCAAAAGGCCATATTACAACCTTTAGAAGCCTGTGCACGTAGTTGACGGTGTTCTATAGCCATGGCGCCAAGGAAAACGAACTTCAGGCGTCGTAGTCCATTGGGATTGGAAGGACTAGACCGATGACCACCTGTCTGGGTTCGTCGAACCACGTGATTTACGTGTAAGGCTCTTATTACGCTGCAAAAGGCCATATTACAACATTTAGAAGCCTGTGCACGTAGTTGACGTGGTTCTATGGCCATGGCGCCAAGGAAGACGACTTCAGACGTCGTAGTACATTGACATTGGAAGGACTAGACAGATGACCACCTGTCTGGGCTCGTGGAACCATGTGATTTACGTGTAAGGCCCTTATTAGGCTGCAAAAGGCCATATTACAACCTTTAGAAGCCTGTGCACGTAGTTGACGGTGTTCTATGGCCATGGCGCCAAGGAAAACGACTTCAGGCGTCGTAGTCCATTGGGATTGGAAGGACTAGACCGATGGCCACCTGTCTGGGCTCGTCGAACCACGTGATTTACGTGTAAGGCTCTTATTAGGCTGCAAAAGGCCATATTACAACATTTAGAAGCCTGTGCACGTAGTTGACGGTGTTCTATGGCCATGGCGCCAAGGGAAACGACTTCAGACGTCGAAGCACATTGAGATTGGAGGGACTAGACAGATGGCCACCTGTCTGGGTTCGTCGAACCACGTGATTTACGTGTGAGGCCCTTATTAGGCTTCTAAAGGCCATATTACAACATTTAGAAGCCTGTGCACGTAGTTGACGGTATTATATTGCCATGGCGCCAAGGAAAACGACTTCAGGCGTCGTAGTCCATTGGAATTGGAAGGAATAGACCGATGGGCCACTTGTCTGGGCTCGTCGAACAACGTGATTTACGTGTAAAGGCTCTTATTAGGCTGCAAAAGGCCATATTACAACCTTTAGAAGCCTGTGCACGTAGTTGACGGTGTTTTATGGCCATGGCGCCAAGGGAAACGACTTCAGACGTCGAGCACATTGAGATTGGAAGGACTAGACAGATGGCCACCTGTCTGGGTTCGTCGAACCCACGTGATTTACGTGTAAGGCCCTTATTAGGCTTCTAAAGGCCATATTATAACCTTAGAACCTGTGCACGTAGTTGACGGTATTCTATTGTTCCATGGCGCCAAGGAGAACGACTTCAGGCGTCGTAGTCGATTGGGATTGGAAGAATAGACCGATGGCCACTTGTCGGGGCTCGTCGAACCACGTGATTTTACGTGTAAGGCTCTTATTACGCTGCAAAGGCCATATTACAACCTTTAAGAAGCCTGTGCACGTAGTTGACGTAGTTCTATGGCCATGGCGCCAAGGAAGACGACTTCAGACGTCGTAGTACATGGACATTGGAAGGGACTAGACAGATGGCCACCTGTCTTGGCTCGTGGAACCACGTGATTTTACGTGTAAGCCCTTATTAGGCTGCAAAAGGCCATATTACAACCTTTAGAAGCCTGTGCACGTAGTTGACGTGTTCTATGGCCATGGCGCCAAGGAAACGACTTCAGACGTCGTAGCACATTAAGATTGGAAGGACTAGACGGATGGCCACCTGTCTGGGTTCGTGGAACCAAGTGATTTACGTGTAAGGCCCTTATTAGGCTTCTTAAAGGCCAAGAGATAGGGTTATGCCGATGTTGGGACAAAACCGTGAGCACTTTATCATTTTACGTCAAATCATGGATCATGCCCGTTAAATCAACGATAGAAGAATTTCTCTGTCCCCAATCACCCCCAAACCCCCAATCCTCGCCGTGACCTCCCACCCCCTGGGCCCCAACCCCCAACCCCGCCGTGTCCCCCATAAACAGTGATAGGATTCAAATGTGTCTATAATGGCCTCTAGCGTACGTAGTAATACCATCAATGATAATAAAACATAAATTCTCAAATAACAACACGCAAGCAGTTTTTGTTATATAATTAAAACATCTGTCAATCAAACGCTTATAACAATAGGATTTTACATACCAGAAAGTTGTTTACATAAGAAAAAGTCAAAACGAAAGTAGCCGTTGCTAAGGATATTTGGTATGTAAGGAATGCATTGTTCTCTATTGTTATTCTGGTTTGATTGACATTTAATTGACGTCATTCTTTATCTAAACAAATACCATATGAAATAACCTGTTGTCATAGCCATCACAAGAGCGATCTTCTCATCTTCGTGTGTAGGAGTTTCATCAGGAGTATCTTTGTGGTAGGGCACAGTAATATGCTGATCGGTAATGTGTTTATTAGGAATAGGCACAGTAATATGTTTATCGGGAATCTTTTTATGTGATTCAGCTGTTTTTTCAATCACATTAACCTTTCGATTAATACCAATGGTAAGATCCTCACCAGATATCAAAATCTTGTTATTGTAACCCACCACACCTGTCTTAATTCTGAGATTCATGTCACTGGGTATCATATAAATACCTTGCCCAACGGAATAATCAACCTTACTTGAAGCGTAGTTTAACGTATCCTGATAATGTTTAATGTCATCCTGAATATCAACCTTACGGTTAACAATGTCTTCAAGGTTATTCATAAAAACTCTTTGGGTCGTCAAAGCGCTTGAATCATTACCCAAGATAGAAGAACGGGCCGAGGCTTGCGAACTAAGAACAAGATAAGCATACGCCCTAACACTGCTCGAAATATTTACAAGGCCTGTTTTTGTAAAGCCATTAGATTTTTCCACAATCCATCGTGTCATGGAGTCGTCTGTGAAATAACTCAAGCCCGGAGTTGGATAGTTTTTACGTCTTTTTTGATATGAGCTGAAAAAGTATTGACCTCTGTATTTCATAGGATTAGAATCGACGTCATATTCACCACATATTTTTAGAAATTCTTCGTTTGAATAAGGATTGTCATATTGATTAAAACTATCCTCAAAAGGTAGAGGTGTCTGCAAGCGTTTAATGATTCGTCTAATGTGATAATAGACATGAAAACGATATACCGATCTGATCATAGATCTACCTTCTTTCAGGTGTTCGGAACTGACTCCACAAGCACTTGAAGCACACCAAGTGGCAAAATTGAGCTGGGTTTGCCATAATCTAAACGGTTGCTCATTCCAAATTTTCATACGTTGCTCGTTTTGATTCAGTTCATAATTTGTAAAAATATTAGGAAAGACAGCGGGGAAAGAGCCATTCTCAGAGACAATAATTGTCTGTTTGTATAGATCCTTACCATCCAATATCTGAAGGTTCAGTCCTCCATTTGGCTTATAGGTCGCATTCGGGTTATATTTGAAAATGCTATCCATTCTTTGATTTAAATATAATTCCACTCTCTAATATAATAATGTATATCACAATAAATGACATAAATAGTGAAAAGACAATCTATTTGTATCGCCCCATAACCAACCCACATGGCACAAAAGAAGTTGCGATCATGGAGGCGTTTTCAGACAATGTCACATATGAAATCACAGCTCCACTAAAAGTGACAATTGGAAAAGACCGAATTGTTCATCAACTTGAAAAAAAAGGAAAATACACCAGCAGGGAGTTGAACGCATCTTTAGCGGGTGAGGGTGATGTCACATCCACACCATTAATCAAAGACCCTAGAGTAATAAAAACAAATAAGCTAATCGACATAACAGAACTACATTTCAATCTGAATGAATTGGACAATACATTAAATCTTAAAAATGGTAGATATAGCAACAACCTGCTAACATATCATATATCTGAGTATGGTGATGTTACATATATTGAGCCAAAAAACCCACAATATAAGAAACTAAAGAATGGTTTCCTTCAATCACTTACTTTGAAAATCACCGATCAAAATGGAGATCTTGTAAAAGATAGTCTGGGAACAACAGTTGTCCTTCACATAAGAGAGACGGAAGAACCGGAAATTTAGGTTTGAATAAAAAAGGTCATAGGTCTGATGAAGTATACGCTAACTGAGATAAAAGTAAAATAAAATAAAAGTAATAACAAAACATGGAATACGGAAAAAGGTTAAATCCTGAACGTTCACTTAGAACCGCTCATGGTGTAAAAGTATCACACCAAAAAGTAATTGTGACACACAATCCAAGTGAGATTGATCAAAACCAGTTACTTTTGGTTAGGTTTCCTAATTTAGGTAGCGATGATGTTATTGTTCCGGGTACTTCAAAACTAAGTTTCGACGTTGAACTAGATTCAAAAGTAGACACGAAAAGAACATTGGTCTCTAACATTGGAAGAGCGATTGTTAAAAAGTTAGCAATCAAGTTTGAGGGTACCGAGATTTTGAGCATTGATGACTTTGATCTTTTCGGATGCTACAGAGATTTATGGCTAAACAAGTATGAAAAGAGAAACGCAATCAGACAAGGTATCATATCCGGTGATGGGTGTACGGAAAACTGTATGAAATTGAGAGTAAGCGCTTCGGATAAAGATGCATCTAATGTCTCAGACAAAGCAATTTCTGACGCATACAAAAACAAGTTCACCATACCGCTGGATTTTGAAATGTTGGATAGCACGATCCCATATTATCAAGCCGGATTAGGGAATAGGTTATGTTATGAGATAACATTCAATAATTATGACAGGGTTGTATTATCAACTCCGGCCAAACCTTCCGGTTCTGCCACGGCACCGGCACCGGATGCTAAATTTAAAATCTCTAACATATCTCTAGAATATGAGATTGTGTCACAACCCACCCTAGCCAGATTCATTTCAAATGAATACGAAACATGGCTTTACTATACGACAGGTTTTTGAGACATAGACAAATTAGAGTGGATAAGTCGGACACAACGTGGAATTGGTCATTCAATACACCTTGCAAATCTTTGAAGGGTATATTGGTTTTGTTTGAAGACGAACAAGCCTACAAACGGGATACCGGTAAGTTCTATAATCCTAAAATTAAAAAAGGTATCCGCCATAGTTGAGGGTAAGCCTAACCAACTTTTCGCCCAAGGGATGCAACCATTTGAACATTACAATGAAATTTGCAAGTATTTTGCCGAGGGTAAACCAAGGGATGGCAATGCCGGCGAAATCCAAAAACATTTGCAATTACACGATGTGAAAGTCTCCGATTACCTAACTACAAAATATGCTCTATGGTTGGATTTCAGAACCATAGATGAAAACTCCCTACATGGGACCGGTCGACGCATTGAAAATGCGAGTGAGGGGATCACACTGCAAGTTGAAAAGACAGCTGAAACCGCAGGATCCTTAAACGCCTATATATATCTAATCATGGACGCTCAATTAAATATTCAAAACGGTGAAATTATGGATGTACTATATTAAGATGGACTACATGAAAGATCCCCACACGGCATTATTCGTTGGTCCTACGGGCTGCGGAAAATCCAAACGTGTTGTAAAATTATTAGAGAATGAATACTTTGATCACTTTGATTTCATAGTGATTATATGTCCAACATTAAGATGGAATAAGG
>JASGCC010000387.1:0-143353 GCA_030067915.1 Hydractinia echinata | reverse complement strand
CTCGGTAAAATATTCTCTCTGACGCGCAGACTGCTTTTACCCAGAGAGGGCTGAACGACAGCTGCAATTCGTCCTACACTTCGCACCCTATAGCGCAGTCATCAAAGATGGAGGTACGGCAGTTTCAGGGTCTACGCCAGCCAAAGCAGCGGATGCAACTTACAAGATTACCAACATTGCACTGGAATTTGACAAAGTGTACCATGAAGGCCTAGCTAGTGCTATGATCTCGAGGTATTCAAGGCTCGCTCTACCCTACGAGCGGGTGCTCCGCAGCAAAGTTGTCAAGATGCAAAGGTCAGTCACAAGTTATAACTTACAGATAGATACGCCCTCCAAGTCTTTGAAAGGCGTGCTATTACTAATTCAAGATCCCACTAAAGTAAAGCCCTACTCTGGTATAAACGAGACATTTTACAACCCAAAGATTGAAAAGATCGCAATCACTGTTGAAGGTGAACCAAACAAACTATACTCTCAGGCTATGCTCCCAAGAGACCATTTCAAGCAGGTTTACAACCTCTTTGTTAGTCATGACTTGAAGGTGACGATAGGCCAGTTCTTCAATGAAAGATATGCGCCCTTCATTGACTTTGGAGTATCCATCGATAACAGCCTACATGGAAGTGGAAGACCTCTACAGAGAGTTAGTGATGGCATAACTCTACAGATGACGAAAGAAGCCGATGGGACCGGTGATATACTCTGCTATGTATACCTACTGCAAGACGCTCAGCTTAACATCCTAGACGGTAGATTCCACGGGGTGGAGTATTGAATAAATGGCAACTCTGGCAATCATGGCGGGGGGCACATTAATCAACGCCCTCGCATTCAGTGGGTCTAATTATCTCTTTAGCAAGCTCTCAGGGCATGGTGAAGAAGAGAGGAAGAGGCACGACAAAGCGGTAGAAAAGCTCAATACTGCTCAAGCACAGTGGATTAGAGATAGACAGGCTAAATTGGATTGGTTCGGTAAACAACGAGAAGTGAAAAGACAAGCGGGGAGAGCTTGAAGGAGCTCGATGACGATCTATACCAGTACTACATTGCCTCAGAGAAGGCCCCACAACTAAAGAACTTTTACACACCTTACAAGCAACAACAAGACGGTGAGTTAACATTCATCGTAGGATCCCTGACTCTCCTCGGCTCGTGGTATACAAATATATGTAAGGTCGCGGAACGTTTTCGACATGTAATAAATAAACATGTCGAAATCAATAGTTACCAAGGAAGAGGCTGAGAAACTCAACCAAATCTATTACACTCCGGAACATCTCTGGACTGGACGCCAGGCCATTAAATTGCTCTCCGAGGAGAGTAGTCTCCCCAAAAAGAGCGTTACGCATTGGCTGGCTCGTCAGCTGCTCTGGCTTAGACATATTCGAGGACCTAGGCGCATCAACTACCCTCATTTCACCATCACAAAGCCTAATGAAATGCATCAGTTTGACTTACTCTACATGCCCCACGACAAGCAGGGTACAAACACCTACAAATACATCCTCACGGGTATCGATGTAGCTTCACGCTACAAAGTAGCTAGGCCCCTGAGAACAAAAAGGCCAGCGAAGTCGCTGGCATGATCAAGGACATTTACTCATCGAAAGGTGGCCTTCAATATCCCAAGATATTCCAGTGCGACAACGGTAGTGAGTTCAAGTCAGACGTGACAAAACTGCTAGAAAGCAAAGGGGTCGAACTCAAGCGGGCAACCACCAAGTACCACCATACATTCACGGCCTTCGTGGAGGCTTACAACAAGGTACTCGCGGAGAGACTGTTAAAGCCGCAAGATGCACAAGAGCTGGTCTCTGACGAGACTAGTACCACATGGGTCAAGCACTTGTACACTATCGTGAAAAGTCTCAATAATACCAAAACATCTATGATCGATATGAAACCCTCGAAAGCAATCAAGATGGATGATGTCCCGCTTGCGAAAAAGTGAGCAGCACTCGGAGGAAAAGCCTCTACCCGATGACGGTCTTTACTTGTATCTACTACAACCTGGGAAAGAGCAAGGTGACGCTAAAAGACGCGCGACCGACGTATGGGTGGAGTAAGAAAACGTATAGACTCGATCGTATCGTGACAGGCACCCGTCTGTTGTACTATCTCAGCAGTGGGCCCGAATGTAGTTTTGTATCAGAGGAGTTGATGCTGATCCCAGAGGATGTTCAAAGTACCCTCCAGAGCATGTCAAAGAAAATGGTAAATGGGTTGTTTTTGTGGCTTGAAGAACTAACAAAAAAAAAAATCTCGGGCTAAGCCATGTCAATGTCGAACATTCCTTCGAACAACTCACGCGCATCATCGTCGGGGCAGGCTGAAATGGTTTTTGTAAGAGTTCGCAGCGCCCAGAGTGTCCTCCTTGAACCGACAACCAGGTGTGTATCGCGTTAGGATCGTCACATCTCCCGAGTATGGTGCTCTTGTCATCAGTATTCCCATGCTCTTTCCTGCCGTCTACGTTGGCATCTGATCATGTAGTAGGGTGTCTATCATTGAGGATCATTCTTGTTAACCACCTGGGAGTATCGTATCGTAAGGGTATCCACAAGGAACGTGTCTTTCTCGTAGTTCAACGATTTCTTCATCCATTTGCTCGAGGTCGTCTTCAGGGTTGGCGATGGCCACGTCCCTTTGTTCGACTAGCTTGCGCTGCTCCTTGACCTCCTCCTGTAGTTTTTCCACCCCTTTCCCGGCTAGCCACTTCATAAGCTCAACAGCTTTGGGCTTTCTTGATTTGGCGGTAATTTTGACCTTCCCTTAACCCAGCATGCCATGCTGGGTTCTGACCACGTAGCTCAAGGCGTGTGTTCTCCACCATGTTAAGCGCTCTGCAGCAGGTTCCAATATCAACAATTCCCAAAAATCTACCGAGATCAGCACGTTTAAACATGGGCTGACCCCGGTTGTTTACCAGAGTCTCGATGACTCCCGCGGGCAATGCATTAAACAAAGTAATTTGGTGTGAAGACATTTTGACTTGCAACTCTTTAAAAGTCAAGGCTACGTTTGGGGTGGTCGCGCAATACGATCTAAAACTCTTCTATAGCAGAGTATAAGATATACAAGCAAGTAGAAACAATGACCCTACAACGATGGGCGTGGAGCTAGAGATATGATCCCTTAGCTCATACAATTCCTGACAACTTTCCTCGAGACCTCCTTCCAGGTAGAAAATTCTTGCTTCCCTTTGTCTTAGGTCATATTCCAGTTCATGGATCTGCTCCATAAGCTTCTTTCCTAATTCTTCTGGATAAGACATTTTATCTTATAGTTTTGTGAGCTCGAACAAGCTGATGAAGGGAGTTGATCGGAACCCTATTATGCAGACCATCTAAGGGCCTGGTTCCCGCCTCTCGCATACATGACCGGGGTGGATTGAAGCCACCCCACTGATATCACGGCGAGGTGTGGTCGTGATATCTCAAGCTTAATCGAGGATCTTCCAGGTTCGAGGGTGTTCAAGCCTCACGTACAAGCAAGAGTGTTTGGATCTTTTCAACCCAGCTTTGATCACGCTCCAGTCGCTGATCATGTTGGTTTCCTCGTCTATCATCTTCATGTCCGATCGTATATGGGGATACCACATGAAGAGCTGTTTTTCCTGCCTCCGCAGATTCTTTGGGATAGCTGTATAACATTGAGTTAGTAGCCAGAGACTGTGCTTCTTGTGGCGACCACTGATAGCGAGCTCGAGTAGGGGTTGTCGACGCTTGTCGAGGCTTTCATCGGCGATCATGTCATCGATGATGAACAGGCTCTCTTCTCCCGCTAGGAGCTTTGATAGTTTTTGGATCCAGTCAAACAATGAATCTTTGGGGTCTATCAGGAAGATGTAGTCGTCTTTCCAGAGCCAGGATCTCTCCAAGTAGGTGCTGTTCCACTGTATTGTAGGGCAGAGAATGACTATGTTGTTGAAATGGTGCTTGTATTCGTTCTCAATCAAATCAAGGACCCAACTTGTCGGTCCTGTAAAGATCGCTGTATGCGGGTCTTTCACAATGTCAAGAACCATTTATTCTATCTGCCGGTAGCAGATAGAACCTTGCACATCTAATATTACGAAGGCATCAGGGCTATTTTAACCCTTAGGTGCGCCAGTAGTACCGGTACCCCGTCTATTTTGGTTTTGGGACTATCGATGCGGGGATCCAACCTTTGGAGACGGCCATCTCTCTTGAGGCTCTTCCCGCCGAGAAGTAAGCCACCATCTTGAGAGCATCGGTCGTGTCCATCTTGGTAGACGGACTTGTAATGCCAAGGAACTTTTTGCCTGCCATTGCGTATGCAAATGTGAAACCTAGGTCCACGACTGTTTCATACAGCATGTCGGGGCCACCGACCATCCCAGTCTGCAAGAGCTCATAGGCCTCGTTTCTCGTGCACTCGCCGCAGGTTTTTTGGACTTCGATGCAGGCCTTGCATCGGGCTTTGAAGCAGTCCTCTTTACACTTATGCTTGTAGGGGTCCCCTGGTGCGTAGAGCTCTAACTCAAGGTGTAGACGCAGAGACTTGTTCAGAACGTAGCGCATCGACACACCTGGAATACTAACGGCATCCTTGAGAATGTCAATCTCATCCCCGTAGTACTGCAGTCTCGTCTTATCAACGGCTTCAACGAAGGGTATCACGTCTGCAAGATTGTAGTCAGCCAGCCAGTCTATCATAGTGACGCAGCCGCGCTTGTAAAACTCTCCCTTGAATGATTGGTACCCTTCGGGGGATAGGGTATTTTTCCCGCTAAGACTACTATAAAAGTCCTCATGCTCGACTGGGCCTACGTGGTTCAGCTTGTCATAGCTTGACAGCCATTCGTAAGGGAACACAAGCTTTTCAAGCCCACATTCCAGAGACTTGCACCATCCGGCGTAGCTAACTCCGGGGGCTAGAAAGTTTTTGATGTCAAGGAATTTGAACTTCGAGGTTGTGAGGAACATGTAGTCGTTGTCTTTCTTTGCCACTTTGATCTTCTCGTGCTTCACGTCGTCGTGTAATTTGCTCAACAAAGTACCGCTTGATCAGGTTGATGTCATACTTTCCGCTATTGAAACCGATCACCGCCACTTGATTCACCCACTCGTTCCAAGCTTCTTACTTCTTGACAGGGAGCATCTCAAAGTCGTCAGGTCTCGGGTGCAGTCTTTCGACTTCTTCGACGATGAGGGCTTGCCTCTGCTCGAGCTGCTCAACAAACTTTTTAACCAACACATTGGGATACTCGTGCATGATGAACGTTGGCTGTTCATTAAGACTATCGTGTATGGCGGCACTGAAAGGGATATGCTCCGATAGATATGTTAGATCGGATGTTTGCCGCTGGTGCAAAGGTGCTAGGAGGGCCTCAAAATCAAACACGATGTAGTGGGGGTATGGGCGAAATTCTTTCTTGAGGTACCCCTTACTTTTTGGAGGGTTCTCGCACTCCCAGGTTGTCACGATGTTATAGCCCAGTTTTTA
The DNA here is from genome assembly GCA_030067915.1 of Hydractinia echinata. NCBI lineage: Eukaryota > Metazoa > Cnidaria > Hydrozoa > Anthoathecata > Hydractiniidae > Hydractinia > Hydractinia echinata. The sequence goes on along the minus strand of JASGCC010000387.1, from coordinate 137,881 downwards.
GATGTGGTCCTCCTTGAACTTGGTGAGAAAGTACTGATTTTTGTCTGCGTTGGTTCTGTTGGGTTGACAGGGACATCCATGCCACTTGCAGCCCTGATATTCGTAGACTGTTTTTGTTTGTGGGTCATAGCCGTCTACAAGGTAGACCTCCTTACCTAGATCACGTATAACACGTTCTCCCCCATGCCCGCAGAGTGCGTGATGTATATGATTTCCAGTTTGCTCCGACATGGCTTCTATCCACCGACATGCCGCGTCACTGTAACCATCCTCGTTGTAAAAGACCTTCTCGGACCTGCACGGCATGCGTTTGACCTTTTTGCCTTTGCAAATGATCGTCGTTTTTGCACCTTCACACTCGTTCTGCTTATGCCGCGTGAGGTTTTCGGTTCTGTTGAAGATCTGACCGCAAGCCTCGCATTCCCAGCTCTGAGTCAAAACATCCAGTTTCTTGATGTAGAAGCAGTGTCCATCCAGCATAACAAGGTTGATCGTGCCTAACCTCTCTTTGTACTGATTTTGACCATAGACGAGCCGCCATGGTGCCTTGTCAGAGTTCTTCTTGGGTTCAAAGACTCTGATGTTGATATCGAATCGTTTGGCAATACCCTCAAAGTCAACGAGCTTCGTAGCACGTACATCTTGACGCTTTAGGTTGGAGTACTCGTAGTACGTGCGTGCCAGGGCGAGGGCTGACCTGGTTAGGAACTTTTCACGCTGCTTTCGATCTGTCCGGTTGTCCACCGCGAGACATCTCCAGAAGCACAGGTTGTCAGTGCTTTCATCATCGTTGTCAAAGCTGTAGATGCACCTTTTACCTCCCAGCCAATCTGGAAGAGGGCCGCATCCAAGTAAGGGCTCCCTCGTAGAGATGATCTTGACCCGCATATGCTTTAAGACTATCTTCCCTTCGTACGCTCCCGGGGTCTCGATGGTTCTGTCAGGTGGCAAGTAGGCCTTGGTCCAGAACTCTGCATCTTCCAGATCGAGGCGCTGCATCTCGCATTCTTCCATAAAGGCCTCGATTTCCGCCGTGCTTGATAGTGACTTGGAGCTCTTGGTCTTGTGGTAAGCCGATACATCGCCACCACCTCGGTAGATGTCACAGCTGAAACTGTAGACTACCTTGACGCGCATGTCTACGTGAGGTGTGATTTTTTGCATGATTGCCTCTGTCAGCGGTTGGTTAAGGTTCTTGTTGAACTGCCACGTCTTGGTGCGCCTTCCTTCCTCCAAAAATTGCGTGTCATTCTCATCAAATATGTTCTGGATATCCCCGATTCCTTCCTGGTTCGTGGCTTGCTCCTTCTCCCCTCCGAACATGTGTTTGAGGTCGGCGATTCCCTGATATTCGTCTTCAATGGTGATCCGTTGGACCTCATCATGGAGCGTTGTCACTCCCGAGATTTGCTCCTTCGCCTTGTTATAGTAGTAGGTAACAGAATTCCGCACGCTCCGTAGTTGATCGGTGAGAGCGTCGCGAGTTGCTGCTACCGGTGCTGACACGGTGTCGTATAGTTTGCTAATGGCGTTCCTGAACCAACTCATCTTTAATTATGAGTAGATTTCAACTTCAAATAAGTGGTCGAGTTTGAATAGGGGGACTTTCCCTTACTCAACTGCGCATGCTCGAATTTTTGTTGATGTCAGCATTACCACTTGTTGTGCTTGTGCGCATGCGCTATAGTTGTCGGGTTTGTCGGAATCGGATTTGGTTTCGGATTTGTTTTCGGATGCCGTCGGATTTTCCGATCTTGGGAGGGTTAGGTGTGGGGGGAGGGGGGAGGTGGTGGAGGCGGAGGTTTGACGATCGAAACCCCAAAACCTACTTAAATTCACTCCTTAGTACTACTAGCTTCTCATTACATCAGACTAGACATCCATGTTTATATAGTTAAAATTGACTTGTTTAAGATTTCTGCATGACTGAAGAACGTTATGAAACATTAATCTTTAAACACAAATAGGCACGCCAAAGTATCTCAGTAACCACCAAGTAACCTTTCTTGACGCTATTAAAAACCCCTCCCGAAAACTCAAGATTGTGTTTTACTATAGGAACTTTTTATCAGATCTTGTTTAAACTGTCTATTGGAGCGGATAAAAGTTCTCTCCATATTTGTCATGGAGTATGATGTAAATATTTCGCTTGCAAACAGAGGGATATATTGATTTTATTTTAATTTCATAATTACCCTTGATAACAAAGTTTGGAAAAATGCAAGATGGCTGATCAAAGAGAGCGTGTTAGCAGACCACCTCCTCGTACTGACTTCATAAAGTACAGGAGCTAACAGACTGGGGAGTGATAAAAAAAACTAGTTCTCCGATTAACATATATTGAAAATGAAAGGATTAAAATATTAAGAAAAAAGTTACTGTTACGCTAAATAATGGTACGTGGATGATATAGGAATATTGTTTATTATAATACCACATCGTAGAGTTGTTTATCTTGCTTTCTCACTCAATCGCGATCAAAAAACACATTTTAATTCTAGATACTTTTACCCATTTTCCACATACTGTTTTGTTCAAACTTTCTACTTTCCAATCCCTCCATCCCTGTTCTCTAATTGTCTCAACTCTCCAGTTCCTATCCTCATTTATTTAGTACGCTGAGGTTAAGGATTTTCTGCCGCATTATTTTTTTTAAAGAAAATTTTTTAATTAGCTACTCGCTTTTTAACATTTAAAGAAATGTTCTGTCCTGTCACACAAGCGGACTTTGTGCTAAAGGTACACGAAACAGAAATGTACTACCGGTTGATTTTTAATAGCCTGCAGGGCGCCCGCCGGGCTAGTATTGGTAAAGAGTCGTAATCGTAAGTAATAAGTAACTGACTATATTTGTCCCTATTGGTGATTTTTGACGTCACTATCTCACATGTGTATCTGTTACAAAATCACACAAAAATATAGACCGAATCATATTAAAAATTATTTCTACATGTGGAGCAAACATTTTACTTAATTGATAAAGTCTATATTTTCATGAAGGGAATTTCCCGTAAACAAACACTTTAGATGTGTAGGGAATTTCTCACAAACAAAAAATCTAGTTGCGTTGCGTCGCGTGCAAATATATCCGGCTTTTTTATAATGCGATCGAGCGCTCGGATTGAAATTAAATTTAGTATACTGTACAAGCAAATCATGAAGTATGTTTTATTTATTAACGAATTTATTTTTATTTTTTGGTCAACAAGTCATACCTAAAATAAGTTTCAAACAAAATTGCTCACCTGCCTATGCCCAAACACGTATACAACTAAATTTATCTCCAGGTCTCTTAATGATTTCCTTACAGGAACACACAAATTGTCAACAAGTTCCATTCCAGTGCAATGTTTCTTTTTCAAAAAATAACATTTTTCGTATATAGTTTGACAATCAGTCTCTCTTCGAGCTCGAGGCATGCCCGGGCAGGGTTTTAATTATTTTCCCATATGCTTGTTGCGAAAATAAATAGGTTTAAGAACCTTAGCAAGCTCGTAAGCTATTACAGTAAAGTAAGTTTCACTTAGACTGTTGTTTTGCGAGCTGGTTTACATATATTATATATTTTTTGTTTTAAATGATTACAAAGCCTCCACTAGAAGACCAATAAGACCAATAAACTGTTTATTAGTTACTACGAACCGGCAGGTGTGTAAGACACTTTCGCTTACCTAACCGTGCATAAAATTTAATGCTGATACTGCCGGTACATGAATTGTGATGCATTTATTTTAATGAGTTCGTCTTTATCCCGTGCATATATACAATTACAATTAGGAGGGTATCACGCACTTTTATACAATGATACATAACTGACAAAAATATCGTTTTCAGGACTTTTCATTTATTCCCATTTAAGCTTTTTCTTTTACTTTTTTCCTATATTCCCACAAATATAGCTTTATTTGGTTTTCATTTGCCGCTATGAAGAAGAAGATTTTTAATAATCTACCTTAAATTTTTAGAAAATGCTTTTGATGTCCTCTTACCCCATGGACTGATGAGAAACAGAAAATATAAAACGATAGTTAAACCAATAAAAGAACTATAGAGCATAACAAGTAAAATGTTTGTGTCATAGTTAAAATTAAGTGAAAAAGAACTAATTATACGGACATATGCGCTGTGTGCAGCGTCAAATGTTTTTGCTTCAATTATGGCAACGCTTAAACAAATTTTCTTGTTGCCACAATACCAGCGTACACAAAAATTTCAAAAATGGATAAAATCGATCCACCCAATATTAATCCCATGAAACCTCCTGATTCGCACAATATTTGCTTGAAGTCGTAAAGTTGTAATTCGTCATGGATTTCGTATAAGTAAGGATCGCTTAATCGGAAGCGGACAGTAAACTCATTTTTACGGGATCTGTGAGTGGACAATGGTTGAAACGTTGAAACCGAAGTGCGAAAATATTTTTGTTCGCATGGCAGAGGACAATATTCAAAATATGTTTTTGATGATCCTCTCTTAAACAACTTTCCACTTCCATGTATGTATTGTTAGACCTGTATGTCTTATTCACATGGTCAGGAATATACCAGTAGCAGAAATCATAAGTATCACCGCATTTTTTAAACCCTTCCACGCATTTTTTTGACGACAAACACCCAGTTTGAGAATACTCTTTTGGGAATATGTCACCTAATTTTTCTTTGGTGCAGTTTGACGGAAATGGATGTCCCAAACGATTAACGATAATCTTCTCCAACGTTATCTCATAATTGTTGTTGCTTGTAACCGATATGGCGTTTTGTTGTACAGGTCCAAATACCTTGTCGTCATGGACGATAATTTCCATCTTTCCAAAATAGGAATTAGTAGGTACACTTGGTAAAGAAACCACTGTCTCAAATATTCCGTCCTCATTGTATATATTTCTATCTCTGTTCCAGGTAACACAATCATTTGAAACACTTCGAAACCCCCCACTACATGAATAATCTCCTAAGCCACACGTAAATTTGAAATAGCCATTCGTAAATGAAGAATCAAGACCAACACCTTGAACACGGTCTTCTCTCTTAAGAGTGGTGCTGCGGTGACATGGTTTTGCATTCATGTCAATGTATTGACGGTTGTATTTCTTTATGATGATGTTACAGTAGAGATAAGTTGGTGTTCTTTTATGACAAAATGTAATTGCAGGAAAGTAATTTTTATTTGTTGCAATATGTTGAATTTTTATGTAGGAATCTCTTCTGTTGTATTTCCTTATCAGATCATAGAAGACGAACCCTATGAGACAACAACCAGTGATAAGTATGATGAGCCACAGCAGTGATTCGATTTTAGAACCAGTAAAAATTCTGGTAAATCCATGCAACGTAACACTTTGAAGATATTCATCTGCTTTCTTGTCCAGATACTTTTTGTTGATTGTAGCTCTTCTCTTCAATGGAGTCTCTACAAATTAAAAGATATGTTAATACAGTTTTTTTGAAAGCGAGGTTACTCGGTTATCTTATAAGGTCAATTTAACTGTAATACTCCATATATTTAGCAGTTATGGCACAGTGCCAAGAAAAATATATGAAATTATTTTTTATGTTCTCCTTTACATACTTTACGAGCCTTTAGGTGAGTAATATATATGAGAATTAAAAAACGAAAAAAATATGACATATCATGTAAACCGAGCATAAATCATTTGTATTTCATATATATATATACGAAAAGCGACAACTGTGAATGAATTTAATCAAAAGATCAAAGATTTCGTATTTTAGATTATTATTTACCTAATATTTTTTACGGTGGTTCTTAATTTTCTTTTTATCAACAGCTCTCTATTTTTGGTCTCGTATTATTTTTCAACATTTTTATTTTCTCACATTCGTTTCTATCTATCTATCTATCTATTTTGGAGAACGTATCAAGATCGTTACTTTTTTTCCATAGTTTTTAATATATATAATTTATTTTTTTATCATTACTTTTATATTTTAAACAGGACACATATTTATAGCAGTTTTTTTAAAATTGAAATGTATATATCCTGTATAAATATTCTGATAAATAAAAAATAAAATAAAAAATAAAAAATAATCTGTAGACTATTGCGCATTTTCAGTCATTGTTTAACAGCAAATAAAGTTATTGCAACATAATATATGTGGTCTTGCAATTTAATTTATGATACATCCCTTATTTTTACGCATCGAATAATCGAAATAATCGAAATTTAAATTATCGAAACACAAGTTCGCTCAACATGTTTTATAAATCTCACAGGTTACAGGTGAACTAAACATTCTGAATGGTGGAGGGCACTGGCCGCTCAATGAATCTTTTTAAGACTATTTATGTTCGTTGTACAAACATTATGCTTCATATTAAAAATTTCTAATTAATTTGCTAACAAGTTCTCGTTTTTCAAAACAAATACTTTATTCAGCCAATCGTGGAAAATATAAGCTTTTTGTACGCTATTTCAGCCGATCAGTAAAAAAATATAAGCTCTTTGCATTGTAGAATTGAAAAATAAGTAAAAATTGCATTCGTTTTTCGGTAGAAAATAAGAATACAGCTGATTCTCTCAAATTCGAATCTCCATAATTTGAGCAACCTCGAAGCAAGCGTGAAATCTCCTTAAAACACTTTTATAACTTACTTTCTATAATTCGAATTTCTATAATTCGCCAATCAAACAAATTTGCCTCAAATTTCCAATTTGAATTAATCCTTTTGAAAGGTTATATTTTTCTCCAAAAACACTGTATGGGTTATGGTTTGGTTGTGTCACTTTGACATTTGAGAAAGATGGCGAGAAGAAAGTTACACAATGGACAACACTTGCAGACTAAATATCAAGCTTTGATTGAACAGCAGAAAGGCAAAACAAACCTAGGCGCTGCCAAACTGTTTGGTGTCTCAACAAGGGCATTTTCGACTTAACGAATTATTCTTTGCAAAAAAGTTTGATAATAAAACATTTTATGCTTGGTTAGTTGGATAAGGAAAAATGGTTAGTTTTTGTTTTATGTAATTTATTAATTTAAATTCTGACTAACAATGCAGGAAGTTTTTCTTTAAAAGTATTTATAATTTTTTTTCAGATGTAAATACCAATCTAGATGGTGCTTTCATCCCCAAACTTTGCCATGAACGATTATTTGGCATGTTTTTTTTTATGCTTAGAAAAAAAAAAAAGTCTTGTTTGCCTGATTTTCCAAGGGAAAGTTGACCGACGACCTTCTCTTTACCTTCTTAAAATACTGCGATATTTGATATTTCTTGGTTGCATATGTGCACATGGCAAAAACTTCAATCTCATACGATTTTTCCAATAAAGTTGGAATCTTTTTTTGACTTAAAAAGAACCTTATGCTTGGTTTTACAACGGCCATTTATTTTTAGAATTTAACGATTTCAGCCAAGCGCATCATAACATTCGAAAATCAATTCAAAATGGATTGGAATTTTTACATTTCTTGGCTGTATCAAGATGTACAGAATTCTTTGCATTGTAGCGCACAAGTTTCATATAATATTGATCAGTTTCAATTCTTTGCGATGTAAAAATTCATACATGTTGTAACAGTTATCCCTTCTTCTTTTACAGGTACCTTATCGGGGGATAAAAAGTCGGGGGGAAATTTCGTCAGATTAAAATTTCGTCTGGGAAAAATTAAGTCACTTTTGAAATATAAGTCACTTTTCCCCGACTAATTTTTGATATTCCTGTAGAAAACCTCACAAGGGAATTTAAATCAAATTTTTTTTATTTATCTATGTATGTTTTTCATACAAAAACAACTACGAGAATAAGTACAAAAATCTAGTCCAAAACAATTATGTCGTATTTTTGCACTAATTGTAAAGTCAGCATCTGTGTCACTGTCATCCTCTTCCTGATTTTCTTCAACTAATCCAGTGTAGTTCCAAACGTAAAGGCTGTTCAAGAAGTTTATCATAGAATTGACAACCAATTCCTTGCTTCTCGAAATGAAAAGAACTGAGAGATTTTTGACTTAAACGAACTACTGATGTTATAGTTGTATGATTGTTTCATGTTTGTTTAACCACAAAATGTTGTTTCTTTTTGTTTCCATTATGTTTTTTATATCCCCGATCCTTTTTTGTAATCTTCCTTGCAATTTATTAAGGTGGTAACAATATGAAAAAAGTTTAGGATAAAAGAAAAAAGTCGGGGTAAATTCTTAGTCGGGTATAAAAAAAACGGGGAAAAAAACTAGTCGGGGAAAAAATAATCGGGGAAAATTTTGCTCGGGGAAAAATTAAGTCACTTGCAAAATATTTAGTCACTTTTCCCCGACTTTTTTTTCAACGATTATGGTAGGATATCGTTTAAGGCTATTTCGGGCGAGGCAAGTCGGTTACTAAAGAAATGATGGTTTGAAACCATATTGTCGATCATTTTTTTGCATTTCCAGCTGCAAGATATTTTCAATGCTTATGAATTTTACCTTATTTACCAATGCCTGGCTAACAAGATGTATTATTTCAAAAAAAAAAAAAAGCTCTGGACGCAAGCCTAACCGGCATTGCCGCAGGGAACGCAAGATGAGAAAGATTAACAATGTTTCATTGTTAAATCTAAAAATGTGAGAAGTTTTAAAGGTGTTAACCCTAGCCGAAAAGTTGAATATATTTTCTGAATTGTTTAAAAAATGGGTCAGAGAAGTCGATAAAAAGTTTGGTGTGAAAAAGAGGAAAATTGCCTTGATCATTAATAACTGCCCTGCTCACCCTGATGTACCAGCGCTTAAATTAGTGGAACATATATTTCTGCCTATGGAACAAGTAGTCATTCGTTCTTTTAAAGCCAAGTATTGTTAGCTTGATGTCCAGTTGTCCAAAATTTTCAATTTTAATTGCTATGATCATGCGCACAAAAGCTTGGAATTTCCTTACTGACATAACAGTCACAAACTTTTCAAAAAATCGGAAATACAGATGAATCACTTGAAGGGGCTTTGAATGATACGGACAACCTTTTCGTCAGTTTAGATTTAAATAATGGTATTCAAGTGTTCGATTAATGAAAGAAGAGTTCCATGTCGGTATCAAAATGACAGCTGACAAACTGGTAGAAGTTTATTTCTAGGTCTCGGTTGATAGCACCTTAACGCTATTCGGTCCGGGTGGGGGCGGATTTCGCCCCCCCTGACGGTTTTTTTTTTAATAACTCCGTAACGCTATGCTGTATGGCTATGATACTTACTGAGTTTCAATATTTATCTATTAGACACCTGCATGCCAAATATTTAGGTCCCATGCCTTTCAGAGGCTTTGATATTGGCTATTACTCGAAAGTACCCCTAAAAATCTCTATGAAACCCTTATAATGGGGAAAATGTAATAACTCTTGTTAGGATTATCCTTAGAACTTTAAACTTACAACGCAACTTTATTTCATGAAGAAGAATCATTTTCCATGTTTTGGACACGTGATTAATCCGATTTCCCGATTTTTTCGGATTCTACCCGAAAATCGGGAAAAAACGGATTTTCGGGCATTTTTTGGCAACTTTTCATACGATCTATGTGAAAACCGTAATATATGCAAAATAACTTTTATGTAGCTTTCAGAAACTTCGAACAGAATGTAAAAATTCGCTCTAGAACTAAAGTAATTGCATTTTAAGCAGATGGTGGCATTTTGAACAAATTTCAAGCTTTAGATGACGTCACAGAAAATATGCTGACGCAAGCAAATATTTATTGCCGTTATTTTGTTCCTTTTTGTGACGTACTATAAGTGTGGCAAGTTTGATTCAATTTGAACAAGCCTATGAAAAGTTATGGACAGCCCCCCCCCCCCCCCCGGTCATAATATGTTCGAAAAACCCCGGACCGAATAGGGTTAAGTGGCGAAGAGGTCATTGCTGAAGCTCGTGGTGTTGCTGATATCGATGAAGACGTAATGTAAAAGATGTATTTACGCAAAAAACAAAGGTTTCCATCGTGTTTAGGTTTCTATGATTTTCTTCAGGGTGATCAAATTTACTATTACAATATTTACTACTAATTTTTTTTTTTTTACCAACTAATCATATAAAGGAGGGGCGAGTGGCCTCTCTAACGTTTTTCCACATTTCGTTTGTCTAACAACTAGCGAACTTCAGACAAAAAAAGCTGGGAAGTCCTTTTCCGGCAATTTTGTTTCACAACTTCAATAAGCATTTTTTTCTCACCTCGGAGCTACCTTACAGATAGGTAAGATATGTTCCCGCATTAATTATTTCTTGAAAACCAAAATCTCGTCCAAAGGTCTTGTTTACTGACTTTTTTGGTAGACTAAAATATGTTGCTGATTTTGGCATTACTTTTCTTAAAGTAACAATATTTCTAATAAGCGCGGATAGGTTGGATAATTCAGTTAGAGTTTGTTGTGATATACTAAGGATGAGAATGTGTTAAATTTCCTTACATACTTTACAAACACATCCATATTTTTTTGTCTGTGCAGGACATAGGCTAACGACAATATAAACTTGACAACAAAATAATAACTTGAAATAAAATAGTTATTAATAAACTAACTAAATAATAAATTAAATAAAAACTTTTTTTTCAAAAATTGCGCAGCTTCTTCACTTCACACCTTTCTCCGAGTTGGCCTCTATAAGATCTTTATAACATTTTTCAACCCAAGGTTTATCTAAGATCAATTCGAAGGGTACAGCTTCAATATTGTTGTCTGTCGTTCGGTAGGACGTGAAAATTTGGAATAAATATAAAAGGTATAAACAAAGAAGTATAAAGGAAACACGCACAGGCTGTTACGCACAAATGTTCAGTTTTATAACAACGCCAGTGTGTTTCTAAGACCACATTTTAGTGACAGATAATAAAGAGCCACAGTTTCGCTATTATACCATCAACAAACTGTTTTTAAGGACTCTTTTTTTTTGCTTTTAAGCAAACAGAACTGGATAACAAGTTCAAATGCAAGGTTACGGAAATTCAAACTATAGAAGAAATGATATTTACCAGTTTTTATTTTGGGTTTCATTTTATCAGTTTGAGCCCCGACAAGCTCGGTGTCTTTGTAAGCTGCGTTATCCATGATTGGTTCACAACTAAAAGCGAGGCGTTAGTACTGAGAATCGCCAACTTAAAATCCAAACCCACCTGTTCGCTTTTTTTTTAATAAGTTTGCTATTTTAGGTTTCTGTTTGTTGCTTTTATTTCAATATATTTTGTTGGATATCTATAACGTATTTTGATGTATTAATGAATTGGTTTTCTTTGGCTGGCGTATTTCAATTATTCTTTAGTTATTAAGAATTTAAAAACAATTTAGGAAACTTGGGAAATATAAATTTTTTTATTTTTTTACATACATTATCTATTCGTTTCTATACATTGTATAAAAATATTTTATCGTGTTGCGTGTTTTGTACTTTTTTTTACGATTCTAACAAATACTCTTTGTGAATTGACATCAAATTTTAACGATGTTATAATGGTTTATTAGTCAACCTGTCTGAGGTTTCGTCAATTTAGTTTCCAAGGAAACTATTAGTTGTATGGGTGGGTTTCTTTCGCTCAAGAGTATCGCTCATTGATTTTCATATGTAGCAAAAATGCTCTACCAGAGAAATAACATTAAGAGTTAACCAAATGCCCCTGATATTTAAGTTCTGTTTTTTATTACTTTGGATTAGTAGGACAAAGAATTCAAGCAGGGGATATGCCACGCCTATTTTTGCAGACAGTCTATTTAAATATGTGTTAATTCTTTTTTTATTGGACTTATCTGTTATTAGGTTATGAATAACCTAATAAGAAATAATAAGTATGTTGCAGTGTACAAAGTAGCGCTGATACGATTAAAACAAAAGTTTTGGAAGAAAGTTTAACGGTGCAAGGAGTGAACTGAAACATACCAGATTCAATTGATAGCAATAAGAGCGGAAGTTGTCCTAGATACATAGTAAAACCATAGAGATATTATTAAAAGAGAAAGAGACACAACGGTTATTTAAGCTATTGTATTGAGGCGCGTCCCTGGAGCAGGTGGTGCATTCATGAAAAGTTAAAGTTCTTGAGGCTCGATTGTTTGTTTGAAGCCAATCATGATAAAGAAAATGTTTCGATTGTTATTTCGTCCAATCATGATCAATCAATTTTTCCGAAAACTTTAATGTATTTTCGTACGTGTTCGCATAACTCGAGACTCGTTCAACGATTTTAAAGACGAGAAATCATAGTAAAAAGTAATCATGGCGGACACTTGTGGATCTAAAGAATACCAATATTTTGAGAACGAATCTTATCTTCAGGAAAACGATCCTGTGGATGAAGAAAGTTTAAAAAAATTCAGTTCTTTTAAGGATGTCGAGAAACAGATTCCTAATGATTTACTTATCGAAGACTTAGAAGAAATGTCTATTTTCGATCATCAACTTCCAGCTATTTCCTTCTGTAACGAGAAGAAAATTGACTTGGTTGTTGTGGAAGATCTATCAAAGAAGACACCAAAATTTGTTTGCAAATTCTGTTTCAAACAATATTATTGTGAATCATTTTATGTGACGCATACTAACTTTTGTGGTAAATGTTTATTTATATTCTGTATCAATGTCTAAGAAGCTACCCTAGCTACTAGGATGATGTGTTGTGTTGTCTGACTTTCAGTATTGTTGCTTGCTATGCATAAAAAAGTGTCCAAAGAAATATTTCCTCATAAAAATATTGATATGCTAAAACAATGTCATTTTTATTCTCAACAACATGTACACTTTATTTCAGGAAAAAACACTAACCAAGAAGAAAGAAGGAGCAATGGATTGGTTGCTACTGTTAAACAGAAAAAAATTAAAAAAGATGGTAAGTATTGTGTAAGAAATAATTGTTTTTTAAATAATCCTGGTATATAACTATTTTTTTCATCCACATCAAACCTTGGTAATTTTAGATCGCTTGTGTGTAACGGACGAAGAACTTTTAGCAGCATCAACGACAATGTTTAAAGACGTTCTCAACATGGCCATTACCGATCCGAATCATAATTATGACACTGGTTCATTTAAAAACAAGGGTAATGTAGTTAAAGAATTAGCTGAAGGTATTGTTGAAGTACTGAGAAAACATCCCAACTTAGGGTCGGAGAAATGCAATGCTTTGATAACAATTATTTTTAACATAGTCAAAGATGTAAACTTTTCTCAAGGCCCAAGTAGAGAAGAAATGTGGAAAAAAAGTTCTACATTTTATGCAAGACAATACAAAAATGAAATCACGGGATAACATCCTAAACTTAATAGATCATGTACCCGACAAAGTTATTATTATTTATGCATGAAACTGACCACGTTGGTCTTAAAATTTAATCACGAAAGTACCTCTTCTTGACACAAAGCTTACAGATGAAGAACAAACATTCCTTTATTATGTGGCTGGCTATGTTGTTTTTAGTTTGACAAAAAAATACGAACGGCTACACCAGAAGAATCTTTCTAATGTTGCCACAGCTGAAGCATTGTCTTTTTTTAAACAACTGAAGGTTAATTCTAATCAGACATTTCAAGGAAACACTTTATTGGAATTTACTACAAGTTGGGCAGAAATTCGTGGAGGACTCATCACGGTCAATGAGGATATGTTTTTACTTATGCGACGAATTTAAAATGCAGTTAGGCTTGTTTTTAACGTAAAATTAATTCAAAAATGTAAAAGTAGTGATTTAAGAGACTGCCTTAAAAAAGAGATAAAGAAAAGCAATTCAGTAAATGCCTACACGTGAAATGACCAAGGAATCCTTAAAAGCTATTTTGAAAATTCAAGTGATAGCCAAATGGATTGATATACGAGCCAGGTCATTTGTAAACTGCTATGTCCAAATGGTAAGAAGAGGATTAAGCAGAACTAGTATTAAGAAAAACACTAACTTAATTTATGCTTTTATTATATTGTAAAACTTATTTTTATTCATTAAAACTGTGATATGTATATATACTAATTGTAGTAAAAATAACCAAAGTTTTGCAATTATTTATTTTTTTTATCTTATCCTCATTTCTAAAGAACTGCAAGCAGTCAATACTCTCAATTCAGCGCTTTCTTTTCTGTAATAGCTTCGAAAACACTATTTTTGCACCCTAACAAAATAAAATTTTGACCATCTTTTTCATCAGATACGTTTCTTAATTCAAGGCTAAAATTATAGGTACTTTCAGTCGAATATTAAGAAATTTTTTTACAGCATTTTAAGGTCATCGGAATGAACAATTTTTCAAACATCCTTTAAATTAAGAAACATCAAGGCTGAACTCAAAAAGTTTCTTATCAAAAAGCGCGTTTAGCATTTCAGCACCATGACTGGATTTACTCACTATATTGGCCCCGCAGCCCGTGTCCCCTCAGGTTTGTAACGCCATCCAGTTTTGTGGTAAGAGCGTGAAGCCCCAATCGTGAAAGCGTTATAACTGTCGGGTACAAGGTTGCAGGGGTCACACTGGGGAAAGGAAAAAAGATAGCAGATTAACGTAGATTAAGTTCCCGCAAATTTTTCCCACCAAATATTTCTTCTGATATAATTCCTTTAAGGTTACCCCTGAAACCTTTATTCAGTTAGCAGAGGTAAATTAATGTAATGTGGGATCTCATTTGTTGTTCGCTCTTGTTTTTTACGCACACGTTTGTTTGAGATAAAAAAAGATTCTTAAATTCTGAGGTCACTTTACTAGCAAAACTTTCTTAAAAAATTTCCTTGAATGCCATGGACTAACGACAGATATATGTGAGAAAAAAGTTCCTTACTTAAAATATTTTTATTTTTACAACTATTAAAGGTTTCTTTATTTTTTTAGAAGGCGAGGACTAGTCAGATTTCTCAAAGAAAATAATCATGACTTAATTGCGTATAAGTCAATCGCATCCTTGTGTACAAAAAGGGAACATAAAAAGTAAGTTAAAAATTTACAAAGTGTTATAACAACGGTACAAATGTACAAAGGTTAGATTTCTAAAAATTCACAAAAAGAACAATGAAATAAACAGCAGTGTGTACGTCACATTTAAGTAACTGATAATTTCCACTACACGTTACTTTTTTAAGAATATGATAAACTGTATGAGAACATATACATGGCTTCGGAGGTCTGAAACTTTACGCATGTTAAGAATATTAAAGGTGTTGTCAATAACAAGAAGTACTCATATGTTGGTTTAAAGTTCAAAAATTACAAATAGGAGATAAAATAGTTCACTTGGGTAGTGATCTTTTTTTTAGGCAGGTGAATGTCTTCAACGGAAATTTGCAAACCATTGTCTGGACGTCCACGTGTATTTCCACGCAAATCACCTATTAGATAAGACTTTGCAATATTAAGTGACACCTCTTGACGTTGAAACTGATCCAATGTTGGATTGTCATTGCAACTGCCACTTCTTCGCTGTCGTGCAAAATGCTCTTCTAGAGGATCCTGTGAACACTTTTCACTTAATACGTATGGAACATTTTCGCTCAATAACAGCTTGCACAATGCAAGGATTTAATAACTAAAAAATCAAAAAAATGAGGTACACTATTGTGTTAAGTTAGGCACATATATATGCTGAATGATGGAAACAATAATTACTTGTTATATGCCACCTAAAGTCAGTTTGTGGGCTCAGTAGCAAACGGTTTTTTTTTTCCTGTGCCAGTCCAACATTTCCATTCACATTAACTTTCCAGTCGTCAAGATACTTTAAAACAAACTGGTAATTTATTTCTAAACTCTTCATTAAGTCAATCTAAAACCATGCACATAATCACCTTATGCCAACAAATTTAACAGGCTACAAGGAAAAACTTTTGCAAAGAATTTTATTTGAGGATTTTTGTCATATCCGCCAATTCTGACAAATTTATTTTCTGCCAAAACTTCTTCCTTAATATATATTTAATCAAATGCTTTGTCAAATGTTTTATAAACTTGATTGTGGACACTGTGTTGTGAAGGGCACGATGTTCCATAGCTACAGCAACAGTGTTGCCGATAATGGCGCCGTAGTTCTCGTGGTTATAACTCTCGCACTTTGTGCGGGAGATCGGGGTTCGATTCCCCTTGGCGGCGATTCAATATGGGCGAGTGAATGTTACCATAGCCCTGGATTAACCCAAGCCATGTGAGGGAAATTGGGGAGATGGCACACTGTGTGGGCCGTTGGATGTTGCAGGGAGTTGTCTGGTAGAGCGCGGACCCTAATTGGGTCTGTGTAGCTGAAAATGAGCATTACATACTCTAGAACTCCCCAATCAAGGCTATGGCCTTTCCTGGAAGTAATAGACAGGGTATATCCCTCGATATTTGTGAGGCTAGCCATGTAAAATATGCACATCTATCTATCTATAACCTAAATCAAAATATATAAAAATTACGATTATTTTTTCTCTGCAATCCTTCCTTTAAAAGACAAATCGTTCAGAACAAATAAATACAAATAGTAACAACAAATAGAAATAAAAAATTGTGAGTTACCTGTGCTGCAAGTTTAACATTCATGCTGAGTCTGGGTTGTAAATGAATATGGTCTTACGTTAATTTTGGAAGTTTTCGTAAACCAAGAAAAGCAGGATTTTGCAGCAGGTCTATTCATATATGTCAAGTATATGCATCCAACTGATACCTTGTCCATCAACCTTAAAATAGGTTCCAGTATTGTCAATGCAACAAATAAATTACCCAGTTATTATAAATAATGTTAAAATAGAAGAAAACGTAATATTTGAAACAAGATAAAAGAAAAAAATATATAATAAAAATGAGAATTTTAAGTATATACATATACATGTAAATTTCTTTAGTTTCTGTCTTCGAATGAATTTTCAAGATTGTTTCGAGATGTTTTAAGTAACTGAGGTACATCAGAGAAGAAGAATATTTTTCTGTTGACATCAAATACATTCCAAGTCCAATTTCTTTCACAGCATTGATCTTGAAAAACTTTCTGTTTGGTGAGGCTCCATCGCAAACCCATGCTCGTACTTTGATTCCCACAAATTCCAATATGCATGTTGCTTCCCAAACCAAAGGAAAAAGTTGATCTACTGTGAAACCAAGACTAGCATGGTAACCAAAAGGATAACACAGTGAAGAGCTTATACCACGGACCATGAAAACATTTACATATGTAGCAAAATCTTCTTGGTTATCTTCCAACCTTTCTGAAGCAGTTGGATTTCCTCATTAACTTTGCCCATTTCTGTGAATCTCACAAGCTTTCCAGTTGATCGACGATATATTAATTCCGATTTAATCTTCATTTCGTCAAATATCAGACTGACGTTACGCTGAGTGTCAGTTAAATTTTCAACATTAGAATCTTCTATTAGTCTTATATGATGTCTTCTGAAAATCCACTCCTTGGCTCTGTAAAATTCATATAATTCTTCAATGTGTTTACACGAGGAAGGATTAAAAAACCATTCATTTTGCTAGCAATATGTCGATAAGCTGTGGTGATGTGATGTATATGCTGAGACACCACCTTATTACTAAGGGCTGCCATCTCATTATCCTGGAATTGGATTGGGAGAGCATTTCCATCTTTTGCCTGAACAACAAATCCTGTGGAGTACCTTCCTGAAATTCTAGCATTTGACACTAGAACATACGTCGGAAATATTGACGTCAAGCAAAACTCCTTTCTCATCCAACAGTTTATTTATTTTTATAGCATACTGAGAAACTTTTTTAGGGAGGTCATCTTTAGCTACAACTAAGTTTTTGTATCTTTCTTGAAGTTCTTCAATGGTTAAGTAACGTATATTAGTGAACTGATCATTAACAGCTTCCCTGGTTATACGACCTCTGATCTTGTGAAGATTATTTTTTATTAATTTACTTTAATGACACAATGTGTCTTCTTTAATAATCAGTTCACACTGCGTATCACATTAAAATTTTCTTTAGTAACTTCTGATGGTTGGATGACTCGGCATGAGCAAAACATTTTGGATCACCACCTGGAAATGGATCTTTTATGTTGATTCTCTTAGCCAAAATATCACAAAATTATGTATGCCCGGTGCATATTGATAAGCTGCTGAAGTTTTCACATTTTCGTCTGACAAGAATTCCGGTAAATTTTTCAAATTATTCACAGGCTCTGAATAAACATACCCAGTAAGCGCATCGACGTCGTATTGACGTCAGCTGACGGTTGTTTTCCGACGTCGAATGACGGTTGTTTCATGGTTGTATGTGAAACGTCGTTTTGACGTCGGAATGGGACGTCGTTTCGACGAACAATACCGACCATAAACAACGTCGAAACGACGTTGTTTGACCGTCATATGTCGTTCATTGACCATCATGCGATAACATTTTATAGCTTAACCAATAGTTGAATTTTTGATAATTTCGATAATTTTCTTTAAAATCGCTAAGAATTCAAAGATATGGAAAAAACACACGAGATATTCTTTCACAAACACTTTCTTTAAATTATATAAAATATATACAAGTATTTATATGTCAGAATTAGACAAATCGTCCTCATTCTCATCTTGTTCGTTTTCAACGTTCACTACTTGATCATCTTCATGATCTTCTCCATTTTTTTCATCCTCATCTTCTTCCTCTGGAATGATACGTCGGCGCTTAGGAAGTGGTTCAACTTGTCTTCCACCCGCTCCAACGCAATCAGGCACATACTTCAAAGTTTTACTAATAGTAGTCCGAACAGTGCTGTCAGTACTATTATTGAAAAGCTTCTTTGTAGCTTCTGAAAGAAAAGATGTGTAATGATATTTAGCTTTGAATTTCAGAAAAAAGGATGAGAATACACAATTCATATTGAAATACTTACTGAGTATCGCCTTGTAAGTGTTTGTTTCCCCAAATGCTTCTTTTCTCAGGATATTCCTTTTAACCGAGCCATTTAAATTGAAATTAGCTTGGACAGCCGGTTTCATAATTCTAAACGACAAAACAAGTTATCCATTAAAAAAAAGTTTAACCTTCTTTAAATCTTATCAATGGTTCGATTATCTACTTTATTAATACCCGCACTAGTAGATTAGGCCCGTGGAAAAATCCACATAGGCAGAAAAACAATTGAAAAGTTCTGTCATTTGAATTTTGATGACATCAGCAAATATTTCAGTATATTGAATATGCCTTTTACTAAAAAAAATAATCTGAAAATGCATAAAAAGAAAGTATATAAGTCATAATTTAACAAAAAAGTTCTTAAAATCAACACAAAATATCAAATGTCAAATCGCATGAAATCCTCCTAACAAAACTTCAGACAAAATATGAGAAACAATGGCGTGTAAGGTGTAAAATCTAGTTAGTAGAAAGTTACAACATTGACAGTCACAACCCAGACAGTTACGAAAACAATAATAATAATGTCAGAAATAACACATCTCAAATATGTATACATCTTATTATGTGATTATGTTGAAAACCTTCAATATTTTAATCTGAAGTGTCGAAAAGAAAGGCTTGCAACAGTAAGCACAGATCTATGAAATAAGTTCTTTACGCATTTTAAACATTGTCTTTTCCCTAAATGCTTATACAACAATACAACCTGAACAATATCAAAAAGCCAAACTTAAACAAACACAAAACACCAAAAAACAAAAAGTTAAACTGTGAAAAATCATTTATTCGGTTGCATACCATCCTCTCCCGCAAAAATATGCACAAAATGTAAAAATTAACCGGTTAACAAAACAATTTTTTTGTCTAATGATCCGCACTGACTTTACCAAACATTTTAAACTGAAATGTCGAAAAAGCAATGAGCAAGGAGTAAATTTCAAATCAACAAAAATCATTATTTTGAAAACATTGTATATATATATGGTCTTTCCTCACAAAAGTTTATAATAAATGTAGAACACAAAGGTTTATGAGGAGCGAATCAAAATAGGAACAAAAATCAGTTCAATTGGCATGTTCTATATTGTCTTCACCCAAAAAATCTTCCACACAATTGATGTGAAACCCATCAAACTCAGAAAAAGCAGTCATTTCAGTGCATACAAAAATACAACTTGGAAAGTGTAGAATATCAAATTATTATTTTTAGTATATATACTTGCATATGGTCCTCCCTCACAACAGTTAAACAGTTTCAGTATGAACATTCAGTAATTTTTTATCATCACCAAATATTAATTCCCGTAATTACATTACTTACAGTTAGTTTAAAGTTTAAAAAAAGTTTATAACACAAAATATAAAAGAAATCAACTTACACAACAGCTCACAGTCTAATTGTACAAAAATTTGTTCTTTCAGTATTTTCCATGTGGTCTTTTTCCCACAAAAGTTTACACAGCATTTAAAAAACAGCAGTTTGCAACACAAACAATATAAACGGCAACCATACTATTCTCTGCTGAGAAATTTTAACCACAAATGTAAAAAACCCAGGTAAATTTCCCCCAAAACGTCAACAACCTTTGTAAAAATATCAACCACCACCCTTGTAAAGAAATATAACCTGGTAATTTACATGCGGGCTCACAAAAGTTTAACAGGATGTCAACAACAAAACAATAAAACTTACTCTAATTAACGCACACACTTTAGTTTTACAAAATCATTCCTCTTAAAGTAAAGTTTGCAGAAAACGTGAGAAAAATTACACTACCCTAAAAGTTCAATAAGTCTTTGAAAGATTTTGTGGCTTGTTACATCATAATTCGTGCTCAAATATTCTCCACAAAAGTGTAAAAAAAGAATGGTTGTAAGAAATACTTCTGATTCAACAAAAATCAGTATTTTTGATATTTTGCATCTTGTACTCATTAAATATTACCCAAAAGTTTAAAAAACTGCGATTTGGAACGCATCAAATTTATAAATAGAGAGGGATCAGTCATTTCGGTATGTTGTACAGAGTCCTGCCCGGTAAGAATTTATACAAAATATAAAAAAAACCTTGCAATGTGCAAAATCTAATTCTCCTTCTGTAATGTCAAAAAAGGTTTAAGTTATATAACGTCTGAAACAACAAAAATCAGTTCTATCAGTATATGTTATGCCATTGCCTGACAAAATGTTAACCTTAAAGTTTCATGATCCTAACACATAACATTTCAAAAAACACACAACAGTTTGTATATATTATATACACTATGTATATATATAAATGAAAAGTTACCCCAGCCTTTCATGTACATTTTTTACATTTAGGGTAAAAAATGTGAATCCTTCCGCTGCCTTTCCCAAAAAAATTAAAATTAAAAATAAATAATCAACAACCCATGTAAATACTGAAACAAAATCAAAAAATGTGAAGAAGCTACGTAAAGTTTCCCCATAATGTCAAAAACCTCTGTCAAATAAGAATTATATATATAAAAAAAAAGTTTTTTCGGTGTTGTACTCCCTCAAAAAAGTTGAACTTTTCTTAAATAAGACAAAATGTCATAAACAAAAACATTTTAGTCAGAACATCTAGAACAACAAAAATCACTACACTTAAGGCACCAGAATTACTACATGTTAAATAAAAATCGTTTCGTCATATTACATGTAACCGATGTATATAAGTTTAGTTACACAAAATGTGAAAAATACATTATTTGCATACACAAATGTGAAAAATACATTATTTGCTTAAAAACAGTCCTTAAACTATTCTTAAATATTATGTAATACTTTTTTAAAAGTTGTTGTGGCTTGTTAATTTAAGCTTAAAATGTCAAGTGAAATAAGTTACAGTCACATTCTTAGCAAAGACAACTAAGAACATAAAACTGAAGCTAACATAACATAGCTACAGCAGCTAATAGCTGGTTAGTTGAATATAAACTGGAGACTTAGCTAGGTATAAAGAACATGGCTACATATTTATAAATTCCGAGCTAGCTAGTTATTAGGTTGTTGTTGGTGTGGTTGGCTTTATGATGCTAGCTAACAAACATGTATCGCATCAATAATATCATCAAAACTAAAAAAAACATAAACAAACCTTTGAAACCTTGTTATACTTCATTTACATACCATGTCCTTTTTCAAATGTTTTTGTAGATTTATTTTGAAGGCAAGAGAAGACAAATGCTTAAAAAGAACAGCCATCTTTTTTGCAAACACAATTTCCGTTACTTTGTGCTAGAACTTCATTTAACAAACCACACAAAACTCGCAGCTTTTCACGACAAAGAAGACATATATTTTACGGCAACATCAAAGGTTTTTTTCGGCAACATCAAAGGCAAATGAAGAGATCCACTTTGCCTGTCACAGACAGACAGACACACTTAGCGTATTATTATAAGAGATAATTATCTATATATTTACTGTAATAGAATGATTTGATTGGCTATGAGGACACAATTAATCAAAACGTTTTTTAAAGCTATGGTTGACATCATTTTTGAACAATCCCTAACAACTTTTATATGATACACAAGGCACTTTGTAGAAGGCAACTTATCGAAAGCAACGATGCATTATTTTTTAGTGACATAGAAAGTAAAGGGAATTGTTCTCAAGTAAGATACAAGATACAAGGGAAGAAATATTATCTTGTCATCACAAGTTGTTGTTTTGGTTTCGGATGGTCACGAGTATTTAAAAATAACTTTTGGTGCTAATGATAAACTACTTATCTTACATACCTCGCGATTTCTTTCGACGTTCCATTTTCGTTAACTTTCAACTCGCGTTGTAAAGTAATTTTTTGTAAAAGTTAAAAAACTAACTACTAGTACTTAACTATCTAATTGTCATTTCATATAAGTAAAATGTGTTGTAAAAGATGGATTTTAGGCGGAAAGTTTTAGTTCACACAAATTTTAACTTTTTAAAGAAGTCACAAAAGCCTAAAATCTATTACTACGATATTTTCCTTTTATGACATGGTACAACTGTAACAAGTTTGACTCTGTTAAGGATAGCCTATCATTAAATGTGGAGAGAGGGCCGAAATCCCCCTCCCCTGGTTATAATGTGTTCGAAAAATTAAATGATATAATGATATAATATTAAAAAAGTTGCAGCACCTTTCTTGTGACATCTTGTCTTTTTTTGCAACATTTGTAAGTATTTCTCTGCATGTTAAATAAAATATTGATATTGAATTATAACCGCAGTTCCTAAATACTAGCAGGCATAAAAAGGGCGCGAAATGTCCAAGAATAGAAAGATTCTTTGTCCGGTAGTATTCTCACCTGTCAACAGTCGGTGACATAAAGGTTAACATTGTTGCCTTCCAATTAAGTGATCCGGGTTCAAATTCCGGCAAAGGCAGTTCAATATCAATTTCTAGATTCGAAATATATTGAGGCATGACAGGCACTGTGACAGTTTTCCTCCACGGTAAATGCACATGCTAATTCTCTATCAGACTCACCCATTCTATAAAATGTCCAGATTCAATTGTCAGTGTTTAGAGTGGCCTCAGGGGTTTTGATCTTCAGTTGCGTGTATTCTACCAAAAATATAAATGTAGCAATTCTTGCTGACTTTGGCATGGCTATTTTCTGCGATACATATAAGAAGTTACTAATTAGGACATGGTTGTTAGAGCAGAGAAAAGATAGGTAGGTCAGTTTTGTGCACGCAATCGTGGCTTTTTTATTTAACACGTAAAGATAGAAGATAGACAATACAAAAACACTAGTATCCCTCGCAGGCCCCTCCCTTCTTGTAAAGAAATTGAAAGTTCTCTGATCAGAGCCGGTGGTGTAAAGACTAGCATTGTTGTCTTCCAAGCAATAGATCCGGGTTCGATTCCCGGCCGCGCATTTTGCTTGTACATTTCAAGTTCTAATTCATTAACTTCGGTTCCTGTGATTCCTACTTGAAAGATTATTAGAAGGGCAATATTTTATGTCAGGGTTAAAAGTTTTTGAGTTATCAAGTCACAACGGAAAAGCATATAATACGAAAGATGCCCATATTTCGATCGCGGAAGTACCTTACGGTTATTAATTCTAACATTTCTGCGATCAGCGTCGGTGGTGTAAAGGTTAGCATTGTTGCCTTCCAAGCAATAGATCCGGGTTCGATTCCCGACTGACGCATTTTGCTTGTAGATTTCATTTCTGGTCTATTAACTTCGGTTCTTGAGGTTCGTATTTGAGAGATGATTAGAAGAGCAATCCTTTATAACAGGGTTAAATGTTTATCAAGTCGCAAGAGAAAAGCATATAATACGAAAGATGCCCATATTTGGTCGCGGAAGTACCTTACGTTTAATAACTCTAACATTAGCATTGCTGCCTTCCAAGCAATAGATCCGGGTACGATTCCCGGCTGACGCATTTTGCTTTTAGATTTCATGTTCTAGTGTAATAACTTCGGTTCTTGAGTATCGTAATGGAGAGATGATTGGAAGGGTAATCTTCTGTGGCAACGTCAATTGTTTTCGTGTTATCAAGGCACAAAGGAAAAGCATATAATACGAAAGATGCCCATATTTGGTCGCGGAAGTACCTTACGGTTAATAACTCTAACATTTCTGCTGTCAGCATCGGTAGTGTAGAGGTTAGCATTGTTGCCTTCCAAGCAATAGATCCGGGTTCGATTCCCGGCTGACGCATTTTTCTTCTATATTTCATTTCTAGTCTATCAACTTCAGTTCTTGTGGTTCGTACTTGAGAGATGATTAGAAGAGCAGTCCTTTATGGGAGGTTTAAAGGTTTTTGAGTTATCAAGTCGCAAAGGAAAAGCATATTATACGAAAGATGCCCATATTTTGGTAGCGAAAGTACCTTACTTTTAATAACTCTAACATTTCTGTTATCAGCGTCGGTGGTGTAAAGGTTAGCATTGTTGCCTTCCAGGAAATAGATCCGGGTTCGATTCCCGGCCGACGCATTTCAATATGAGTTTGTAGATTAATCATTCCCGAAATGTATTGAGGCAAAATTTGCCTCCATAATATTTGAACAGCCTAATTCTCTATTAGACTACCACTTCTGAAAATGTCCAGGTTCACATGCCAGTGCCTAGAGTGTCCTCAGGGCTTTTGATCTTCTGTTGTTTTGTATTCACCCAATTATTTAATGTCCCAATTATTGCTTACTTTCGCATTGTCATTTTGTGCGATAAATATTTGTAGTTAATCTTGCGGACGTCGTATTACACAACAGAAAGATAGGTAGGTCAGTTTTGTGCGTGCAATCTTGGCTTTTTGATATGACAAGTGACAATAGAAGGGCAAACAACACAAGAAGTCACAAGTATTCCACGCACGCGTCTCCCTTTCTGCAAAGCACTTGAGAATTCTCACATCGGCGTCGCTGGTGTAGAGGTTACCATTGCTGCATTCCAAGCAATAGATTCGTTTCGATCCCCGGCTGACGAATTTTGCTTGTAGATTTCATTTCTGGTCTATTAACTTCGGTTCTTGAGGTTCGTACTTGAGAGATGATTAGAAGAGCAATCCTTTATGGCAGGGTTAAATGTTTATCAAGTCACAAGAGAAAAGCATATGATACAAAAGATGCCCATATTTTGATCGCCGAAGTTCCTTACATTTAATAACTCTAACATTGGCATTTTTGCTTCTAGATTTCATGTTCAAGTGGAATAACGTCGGTTCTTGTGGTTTGTAATGGAGAGATGATTGGAAGGGTATTCATCTGTGGCAACGTCAAATGTTTTTGAGCTTTCAAGTGACAAGGGAAAATCATATAATACGAAAGATGCCCATATGTTGGTCGCGAAAGTACCTTACGTTTAATAACTCTAACATTTCTGCTATCAGCGTCGGTGGTGTAAAGGTTGGCATTGTTGCCTTCCAAGCAATAGATCTGGGTTTGATCCCTGGCCGACGCATTTCAAGCAGATTAATCATTCCCGAAATGTATTGAGGCAAAATGTGCCTCTTTAATATTTGAACAGCCTAATTCTCTATTAGACTACTCCTTCTGAAAATATCTAGGTTCACCGGCCAGTGCTTAGAGTGTCCTCAGGACTTTTGATCTTCAGTTGTTTCGTATTCTCCCAATTATTTAATGTCCCAATTATTGCTGATTTTTGCATTGTCATTTTCTACGATAAATATGTGTAGTTAATTTTGTGGACGTCGTATTACGCCACAGAAAGATAGGTGGGTCCGTATTGTGCGTGAAATCTTGGCTTTTTCATTTGACAGGCGACAATAGAAGGGCAGACAACACAAGAAAGCACAAGTATTCCCCACACGCATCTCCCTTTCTGCAAAATACCTGAGAGTTTTCTGATCAGCGTCGGTGGTGTAAAGGTTAGCATTGTTGCCTTCCAAGCAATAGATCCGGGTTCGATTCCCGACTGACGCATTTTGCTTGTAGATTTCATTTCTGGTCTATTAACTTCGGTTCTTGAGGTTCGTAATTGAGAGATGATTTGAAGAACAATCCTTTATGGCAGGATTAAATGTTTATCAAGTCGCAAGAGAAAAGCATATAGTACGAAAGATGCACATACTTTGATCGCGGAAGTACCTTACGTTTAATAACTCTAACATTGGCATTTTTGCTTCTAGATTTCATGTTCTAGTGGAATAACGTCGTTTCTTGTGGTTTGTAATGGAGAGATGATTGGAAGGGTATTCTTCTGTGGCAACGTCAATTGTTTTTGACTTATCAAGTCACAAAGGAAAAGCATATAATACGAAAGATGCCCATATTTGGTCGCGGGAGTACCTTACGTTTAATAACTCTAACATTTCTGCTATCAGCGTCGGTGGTGTAGAGGTTAGCATTGTTGTCTTCCAAGCCAAAGATCCGGGTTCGATTCCCGGCTGACGCATTACGCTTCTAGATTTCATGTAGATTTCATGCTTTCAGTGTCTGTGGTGTAAAGGTTAGTATTGTTGCCTTCGAACCAATAGATCCGGATTCGATTTCCGCCCGACGCATTTCAATATGAGTTTGTAGATTAATCATTCCCGAAATGTATTGAGGCAAAATGTTCCTCCATAATATTGGAACAGCCTAATTCTCTTTTAGACTACCCCTTCTGAAAAAGTCCAGGTTCACATGCCAGTGGTTAGAGTGTCCTCAGGAGTTTTTATTCTCAGTTGTTTCCTATTCTCCCAATTATTTAATGTCACAATAATTGCCGGCTTTCGAATTGTCATTTTCTACGATAAATATTTGTAGTTAATCTTGCGGACGTCGTATTACGCCTCAGAAAGATAGGTACTGACCTACCTATTTTTCTGAGGCGTCTTTTTTTGCGTGCAATCTTGGCTTTTTCATTTGACAGGTGACAATAGAAGGGCAGACAACACAAGAAAGCACAAGTATTCCGCGCATGCATCTCCTCCCATTCTGCAAAGTACCTGACACTTCTGTCATTATCGTCGGTGGTGTAGAGGTTAGCATTTCTGCCCCCCAAACAATAGATCCGGCTTCGATTCCTGGGCGACGCATTTTGCTTCGATATTTCATTTCTAGTCTATTAACTTCGGTTCTTGTGGTTCGTACTTGAGAGATGATTAGAAGAGCAATCCTTTATGGCAGGGTTAAAGATTTTTGAGTTATCAAGTCGCAACGGAAAAGCATATTATGCGAAAGATGCCCATATTTTGGTCGCGAAATGCCTTACATATAATAACTCTAACATTGACGCTATCAGCGTCGGCGGTGTAAAGGTTAGTATTGTTGCCTTCGAATTAATAGATCCGGGTTCGATTCCCGGCCGACGCATTTCAATATGAGCTTGTAGGTTAATCATTCCCGAAATCTATTAAGGCAAAATTTGCCTCCATAATATTTGAACAGCCTAATTCTCTATTAGACTACTCCTGCTGAAAATGTCCAGGTTGACCTGCCAGTGCTTAGAGTGTCCTCAGAACTTTTGATCTTCAGTTGTGTCGTATTCTTGCAATTATTTTATGTCCCAATTATTGCTGACTTTTGAATTGTCATTTTCTACGATAAATATTTGTAGTTAGTCTTGCGAACGTCGTATTACGTCTCAGAAATATAGGTAGGTCACTTTTGTGCGTGCAATCTTGCCTTTTTAATTTGACAGGTGACAATAGAAGCGCAGACAACACAAGAAAGCGCAAGTATTCCGCGAACGCATCTCCCTTTCTGCAATGTGCTTGGGTGTTCTTTCATCAGCGTCGGTGGTGTAAAGGTTAGACTTGTAGCCTTCAAAGCAATAGATCCGTGTTCGATTTCCGGTTGACGCATTTTGCTTCTAATTTTCATGTTCTAGTCTATTAACTTCGGTTCTTGTGGTTCGTACTTGAGAGATGGTTAGAAGAGCAATCCTTTATGGCAGGGTTTAAGGTTTTTGGGTTATCAAGTCACAAGGAAAGAGCATATAATACGAAAGATGCCCATATTTTGGTCGCGAAAGTACCTTACGTTTAATAACTGCAACATTTCTGCTCTCAGCGTCGGCGGTGTAAAGGTTAGCATTGTTGCCTTCCAAGCAATAGATCCGTGTTCGATTTCCGGTTGACGCATTTTGCTTCAAGATTTCATGTTCTAGTCTATTAACTTCGTCTCTTGTGGTTCGTACTTGAGAGATGATTAGAAGAGCAATCCTTTATGGCAGGGTTAAAGGTTTTTGGGTTATCAAGTCACAAGGGAAAAGCATATAATACGAAAGATTCCCATATTTTGGTCGCGGAAGTAGCTTACATTTAATAACTCTAACATTTATTTTATCAGCGTCGGTGGTGTATAGGTTAGCATTGTTGCCTTCCTGGAAATAGATCCGGGTTCGATTCCCGGCCGACGCATTTCAATATGAGTTTGTAGATTAATCACTCCCGATATGTGTTAAGGCAAAATTTGACTCCATGATATTTGAACAGCCTAATTCTCTATTAGACTGCTCCTTCTGAAAATGTCCAGGTTCACCTGTCAGTGCTTAGAGAGTGCTCAGGACTTTTGATCTTTAGTTGTTTCGTATTCTCACAATTATATAATGTCCAATTTCTTGCTTACTTTCGCATTTTCATTTTCTACGATAAATATTTATAATTAATCTTGCGGACGTCGTATTACGGCACAGAAACATAGATGGGTCAGTTTGTGCGTTAAATTTTGGCTTTTTCATTTGACAGGCGACAATAGAAGGGCAGACAACACAAGAAAGCACAACAATTCCGCGCACGCATCTCCATTTCTGCAAAATACCTGAGAGTTTTCTCATCAGCGTCGGTGGTGTAAAAGTTAGCATTGTTGCCTTCCAAGCAATAGATCCGGGTTCGATTCGCCGCTGACGCATTTTGCTTCTAGATTTCATGTTCTAGTCTATTAACTTCGGTTCTAGTGGTTCGTACTTGGGAGATGATTAGTAGGGCAATCCTTTATGACAGGGTTGAATGTTTTTGAGTTAACAAGTCATAAGGGAAAAGCATATAATACGAAAGATGCCCATATGTTGGTCGCGGAAGTACCTTACATTTAATAACCCTAACATTTCTGCTATCAGCGTCGGTGGTGTAAAAGTTAGCATTGTTGCCTTCCAAGCAATAGATCCGGCTTCGAATCCCGGCTGACGTATTTTGCTTCTAGACTTCATGTTCTAGTCTATTAACTTCGGCTCTAGTGGTTCGTACTTGAGAGATGATTGGAAGAGCAATCCTTTATGGCAGGGTTAGAGGTTTTTGAGTTATCAAGTCGCAAGGGAAAAGCATATAATACGAAAGATGCCCATATTTTGGTGGCGAAAATACCTCACATTTAATAACTCTAACATTGATGCTATCAGCGTCGGTGGTGTAAAGGTTAGTATTGTTGCCTCCCATGCAATAGATCCGGGTTCAATTCCCGGCTGACGTATTTTGCTTCCAGATTTTATTTCTAGTCTATTAACTTCGGTTCTTGTGGTTCGTACTTGAGAGATGATTAGAAGAGCAATCCTTTATGGCAGGGTTGAATGTTTTTGAGTTATCAAGTCATGAGGGAAAAGCATATAATTCGAAAGATGCCCAAATGTTGGTCGCGGAAGTACCTTACATTTAATAACCTTAAATTTTCTGCTATCAGCGTCGGTGGTGAAAAGGTTAGCATTGTTGCCTTCCAGGAAATAGATCCGGATTCGATTCCCGTTGACGCATTTCAATATGAGTTTGTAGATTAATCATTCCCAAAATGTGTTGAGGCAAAATTTGACTCCATGAAATTTAAACAGCCTAATTCTCTATTAGACTGCTCCTTCTGAAAATGTCCAGGTTCACCGGTCAGTCCTTAGAGTGTCCTCAGGACTTTTGATCTTTAGCTGTTTCGTATTCTCCCAATTATTTAATGTCCCAATTATTGCTTACTTTCGCATTGTCATTTTCTACGATAAATATTTCTACTTAATCTTGCGGACGTCGTATTACGGCACAGAAACATAGGTGGGTCAGTTTGTGCGTTAAATCTTGGCTCTTTCATTTGACAGGAGACAATAGAAGGGCAGACAACACAAGAAAGCACAACAATTCCGCACACGCATCTCCATTTCTGCAAAACACCTGAGAGGTATCTCATCAGCGTCGGTGGTGTAAAGGTTAGCATTGTTGTCTTCCAAGCATTAGATCCGGGTTCAATTGCCGGCTGACGCATTTTGCTTCTAGATTTTATTTCTAGTCTATTAACTTCGGTTCTTGTGGTTCGTACTTGAGAGATGATTAGAAGAGCAATCCTTTATGGCAGGGTTGAAGGTTTTTGAGTTATCAAGTCACAAGGGAAAAGCATATAATACGAAAGATGCCCATATGTTGGTTGCGGAAGTACCTTACATTTAATAACCCTAACATTTCTGCTATCAGTGTTGGCGGTGTAAAGGTTAGCATTGTTGCCTTCCAAGCATTAGATCCGTGTTCGATTTCCGGTTGACGCATTTTGCTTCTAGATTTCATGTTCTAGTCTATTAACTTCGGTTCTTGTGGCTCGTACTTGAAAGATGATTAGAAGGGCAATCCTTTATGACAGGGTTGAATGTTTTTGAGTTAACAAGTCATAAGGGAAAAGCATATAATACGAAAGATGCCCATATGTTGGTCGCGGAAGTACCTTACATTTAATAACCCTAACATTTCTGCTATCAGCGTCGGTGGTGTAAAAGTTAGCATTGTTGCCTTCCAAGCAATAGATCCGGCTTCGATTCCCGGCTGACGTATTTTGCTTCTAGACTTCATGTTCTAGTCTATTAACTTCGGCTCTAGTGGTTCGTACTTGAGAGATGATTGGAAGAGCAATCCTTTATGGCAGGGTTAGAGGTTTTTGAGTTATCAAGTCGCAAGGGAAAAGCATATAATACGAAAGATGCCCATATTTTGGTGGCGAAAATACCTCACATTTAATAACTCTAACATTGATGCTATCAGCGTCGGTGGTGTAAAGGTTAGTATTGTTGCCTCCCATGCAATAGATCCGGGTTCAATTCCCGGCAGACGCATTTTGCTTCCAGATTTTATTTCTAGTCTATTAACTTCGGTTCTTGTGGTTCGTACTTGAGAGATGATTAGAAGAGGAATCCCTTATGGCAGGGTTGAATGTTTTTGAGTTATCAAGTCATGAGGGAAAAGCATTTAATTCGAAAGATGCCCAAATGTTGGTCGCGGAAGTACCTTACATTTAATAACCTTAAATTTTCTGCTATCAGCGTCGGTGGTGAAAAGGTTAACATTGTTGCCTTCCAGGAAATAGATCCGGAGTCGATTCCCGTTGACGCATTTCAATATGAGTTTGTAAATTATTCATTCCCGAAATGTGTTGAGGCAAAATTTGACTCCATGATATATAAACAGCCTAATTCTCTATTAGACTGCTCCTTCTGAAAATGTACAGGTTCACCGGTCAGTGCTTAGAGTGTCCTCAGGACTTTTGATCTTTAGTTGTTTCGTATTCTCCCAATTATTTAATGTCCCAATTATTGCTTACTTTCGCATTGTCATTTTCTACGATAAATATTTCTACTTAATCTTGCAGACCTCGTATTACGGCACAGAAACATAGGTGGGTCAGTTTGTGCGTTAAATCTTGGCTTTTTCATTTGACAGGCGACAATAGAAGGGGAGACAACACAAGAAAGCAAAAGTATTCCGCACACGCATCTCCATTTCTGCAAAACACCTGAGAGGTATCTCATCAGCGTTGGTGGTGTAAAGGTTAGCATTGTTGTCTTCCAAGCATTAGATCCGGGTTCAATTCCCGGCTGACGCATTTTGCTTCTAGATTTTACTTCTAGTCTATTAACTTCGGTTCTTCTGGTTCGTACTTGAGAGATGATTAGAAGAGCAATCCTTTATGGCAGGGTTGAAGGTTTTTGAGTTATCAAGTCACAAGGGAAAAGCATATAATACGAAAGATGCCCATATGTTGGTTGCGGAAGTACCTTACATTTAATAACCCTAACATTTCTGCTATCAGCGTCGGTGGTGTAAAGGTTAGCATTGTTGCCTTCCATGAAATAGATCCGGGTTGGATTCCCGGCCCACGCGTTTTGCTTCTAGATTTCATGTTCTAGTCTATTAACATCGGTTCTAGTGGTTTGTACTTGAAAGATGATTAGAAGGGCAATCCTTTATGACAGGGTTGGATGATTTGAGTTATTAAGTCATAAGGGAAAAGCATATAATGCGAAAGATGGCCATAATTTGATCGCGGAGCTACCTTACATTTAATAACCCTAACATTTCTGCTATCAGCGTCGGTGGTGTAAAGGTTAGCATTGTTGCCTTCCATGAAATAGATCCGGGTTGGATTCCTGGCCGACGCATTTCAATATGAGTTATTAGATTAATCATTCCCGAAATGTGTTTTGATGCAAAATTTGACTCCATGATATTTGAAGAGCCTAATTCTCTATTAGACTGCTCCTTCTGAAAATGTCCAGGTTCACCTGTTAGTGCTTAGTGTGTAATCAGGACTTTTGATCTTCAGTTGTTTCGTATTCTCCCAGTTATTTAATGTCCCAATTATTGCTTACTTTCGCATTGTCACTTTCTACGATAAATATTTGTAATTAATCTTGCGGACGCCGTATTACGCCACAGAAACATAGCTGAGTCAGTTTGTGCGTTAAATCTTGGCTTTTTTATTTGACAGGCGACAATAGAAGGGCAGACAACACAAAACAGCACAAGCATTCCGCACACGCATCTCCCGTTCTGCAAAATACCTGAGAGTTCTCACATCAGCGTCGGTGGTGTAAAGGTTAGCATTGTTGCTTTCCAAGCAATAGATCCGGGTTCGATTCGCCGCTGACGCATTTTGCTTCCAGATTTTATTTCTAGTCTATTAACTTGGGTTCTTGGGGTTCGTACTTGAGAGATGATTAGAAGAGCAATCCTTTATGGCAGGGTTGAATGTTTTTGAGTTATCACGTCATGAGGGAAAACAATATAATACGAAAGATGCCCATATGTTGGTCGCGGAGCTACCTTATATTTAATAACCCTAACATTTCTGCTATCAGCGTCGGTGGTGTAAAGGTTAGCATTGCTGCCTTCCAAGCAATAGATCCGGGTTCGATTCCCGGCTGACGCATTTTGCTTTTAGATTTCATGTTCTAGTCTATTAACTTCGGTTCTAGTGGTTCGTACTTGAGAGATGATTAGAAGGGCAATCCTTTATGACAGGGTTGAATGTTTTTGAGTTAACAAGTCATAAGGTAAAAGCATATAATACGAAAGTTGCCCATATTTTGGTCGCGAAAATACCTCACATTTAATAACTCTAACATTGATGCGATCAGCGTCGGTGGTGTAAAGGTTAGTATTGTTAGCTTCGAAGCAATAGATCCGGGTTCGATTTCCGGCCGACGCATTTCAATATGAGTTTGTAGGTTAATCATTCCCGAAATGTATTGAGGCAAAATGTTCCTCCATAATATTGGAACAGCCTAATTCTCTTTTAGACTACCCCTTCTGAAAATGTCCAGGTTCACCTGCCAGTGCTTAGAGTGTCCTCAGGACTTTTGATCTTCAGTTGTTTCGTATTCTCTCAATTATTTAATGTCACAATAATTACCGACTTTCGAATTGTCATTTTCTACGATAAATATTTGTAGTTAATCTTGCGGACGTCGTATTACGCCACAGAAATATAGGTAGGTCACTTTTGTGCGTGCAATCTTGCCTTTTTCATTTGACAGGTGACAATAGAGGGGCAGACAACACAAGAAAGCACAATTATTCCGTGAACACATATCCCTTTCTGCAAAGTGCTTGGGAGTTTTCTCATCAGCGTCGGTGGTGTAAAGGTTAGTATTGTTGCCTCCCATGCAATAGATCTGGGTTCGATTCCCGGGCGACGCATTTCAATATGATTTTGTAGATTATTCATTCCCGAAATGTATTGAGGCAAAATTTGCCTCCATAATATTTGAACAGCCTAATTCTCAATTAGACTACTCATTCCGAAAATGCCTAGGTTCACCTGCCAGTGCTTAGAGTGTCCTCAAGTCTTTTGATCTTCAGTTGTGTCGTATTCTTGCAATTATTTTATGTCCCAATTATTGCTGACTTTTGAATTGTCATTCTCTACGATAAATATTTGTAGTTAGTCTTGCGGACGTCGTATTACGGCACAGAAACATAGGTGGGTCAGTTTGTGCGTTAAATCTTGGCTTTTTCATTTGACAGGCGACAATAGAAGGGCAGATAACACAAGAAAGCACAAGTATTCCGCACACGCATCTCCCTTTCTGCAAAACACCTGAGAGGTATCTCATCAGCGTCGGTGGTGTAGAGGTTAGCATTGTTGCCTTCCAAGCAATAGATCCGTGTTCGATTTTCGGTTGACGCATTTTGCTTCTAGATTTCATGTTCTAGTGTATTAACTTCGGTTCTTGTGGTTCGTACTTGAAAGATGATTAGACGGGCAATCCTTTATGGCAGGGTTGAATGATTTGAGTTATTAAGTCATAAGGGAAAAGGATATAATGCGGAAGATGGCCATATTTTAATCGCGGAGCTACCTTACATTTAATAACCCTAACATTTCTGCTATCAGCGTCGGTGGTGTAAAGGTTAGCATTGCTGCCTTCCAAGCAATAGATCCGGGTTCGATTCCCGGCTGACGCATTTTGCTTCTAGATTTCATGTTCTAGTCTATTAACTTCGGTTCTAGTGGTTCGTACTTGAGAGATGATTAGAAGGGCAATCCTTTATGGCAGGGTTGAATGTTTTTGAGTTATCAAGTCATGAGGGAAAAGCATATAACTCGAAAGATGCCCAAATGTTGGTCGCGGAAGTACCTTACATTTAATAACCTTAAATTTTCTGCTATCAGCGTCGGTGGTGAAAAGGTTAACATTGTTGCCTTCCAGGAAATAGATCCGGAGTCGATTCCCGTTGACGCATTTCAATATGAGTTTGTAAATTAATCATTCCCGAAATGTGTTGAGGCAAAATTTGACTCCATGATATATAAACAGCCTAATTCTCTATTAGACTGCTCCTTCTGAAAATGTACAGGTTCACCGGTCAGTGCTTAGAGTGTCCTCAGGACTTTTGATCTTTAGTTGTTTCGTATTCTCCCAATTATTTAATGTCCCAATTATTGCTTACTTTCGCATTGTCATTTTCTACGATAAATATTTCTACTTAATCTTGCAGACCTCGTATTACGGCACAGAAACATAGGTGGGTCAGTTTGTGCGTTAAATCTTGGCTTTTTCATTTGATAGGCGACAATAGAAGGGGAGACAACACAAGAAAGCAAAAGTATTCCGCACACGCATCTCCATTTCTGCAAAACACCTGAGAGGTATCTCATCAGCGTTGGTGGTGTAAAGGTTAGCATTGTTGTCTTCCAAGCATTAGATCCGGGTTCAATTCCCGGCTGACGCATTTTGCTTCTAGATTTTATTTCTAGTCTATTAACTTCGGTTCTTCTGGTTCGTACTTGAGAGATGATTAGAAGAGCAATCCTTTATGGCAGGGTTGAAGGTTTTTGAGTTATCAAGTCACAAGGGAAAAGCATATAATACGAAAGATGCCCATATGTTGGTTGCGGAAGTACCTTACATTTAATAACCCTAACATTTCTGCTATCAGCGTCGGTGGTGTAAAGGTTAGCATTGTTGCCTTCCATGAAATAGATCCGGGTTGGATTCCCGGCCCACGCGTTTTGCTTCTAGATTTCATGTTCTAGTCTATTAACTTCGGTTCTAGTGGTTTGTACTTGAAAGATGATTAGAAGGGCAATCCTTTATGACAGGGTTGGATGATTTGAGCTATTAAGTCATAAGGGAAAAGCATATAATGCGAAAGATGGCCATAATTTGGTCGCGGAGCTACCTTACATTTAATAACCCTAACATTTCTGCTATCAGCGTCGGTGGTGTAAAGGTTAGCATTGTTGCCTTCCATGAAATAGATCCGGGTTGGATTCCTGGCCGACGCATTTCAATATGAGTTATTAGATTAATCATTCCCGAAATGTGTTTTGATGCAAAATTTGACTCCATGATATTTGAAGAGCCTAATTCTCTATTAGACTGCTCCTTCTGAAAATGTCCAGGTTCACCTGTTAGTGCTTAGTGTGTAATCAGGACTTTTGATCTTCAGTTGTTTCGTATTCTCCCAGTTATTTAATGTCCCAATTATTGCTTACTTTCGCATTGTCACTTTCTACGATAAATATTTGTAATTAATCTTGCGGACGCCGTATTACGCCACAGAAACATAGCTGAGTCAGTTTGTGCGTTAAATCTTGGCTTTTTTGTTTGACAGGCGACAATAGAAGGGCAGACAACACAAAACAGCACAAGCATTCCGCACACGCATCTCCCTTTCTGCAAAATACCTGAGAGTTCTCACATCAGCGTCGGTGGTGTAAAGGTTAGCATTGTTGCTTTCCAAGCAATAGATCCGGGTTCGATTCGCCGCTGACGCATTTTGCTTCCAGATTTTATTTCTAGTCTATTAACTTGGGTTCTTGGGGTTCGTACTTGAGAGATGATTAGAAGAGCAATCCTTTATGGCAGGGTTGAATGTTTTTGAGTTATCACGTCATGAGGGAAAACAATATAATACGAAAGATGCCCATATGTTGGTCGCGGAGCTACCTTATATTTAATAACCCTAACATTTCTGCTATCAGCGTCGGTGGTGTAAAGGTTAGCATTGCTGCCTTCCAAGCAATAGATCCGGGTTCGATTCCCGGCTGACGCATTTTGCTTTTAGATTTCATGTTCTAGTCTATTAACTTCGGTTCTAGTGGTTCGTACTTGAGAGATGATTAGAAGGGCAATCCTTTATGACAGGGTTGAATGTTTTTGAGTTAACAAGTCATAAGGTAAAAGCATATAATACGAAAGTTGCCCATATTTTGGTCGCGAAAATACCTCACATTTAATCACTCTAACATTGATGCGATCAGCGTCGGTGGTGTGAAGGTTAGTATTGTTAGCTTCGAAGCAATAGATCCGGGTTCGATTTCCGGCCGACGCATTTCAATATGAGTTTGTAGGTTAATCATTCCCGAAATGTATTGAGGCAAAATGTTCCTCCATAATATTGGAACAGCCTAATTCTCTTTTAGACTACCCCTTCTGAAAATGTCCAGGTTCACCTGCCAGTGCTTAGAGTGTCCTCAGGACTTTTGATCTTCAGTTGTTTCGTATTCTCTCAATTATTTAATGTCACAATAATTACCGACTTTCGAATTGTCATTTTCTACGATAAATATTTGTAGTTAATCTTGCGGACGTCGTATTACGCCACAGAAATATAGGTAGGTCACTTTTGTGCGTGCAATCTTGCCTTTTTCATTTGACAGGTGACAATAGAGGGGCAGACAACACAAGAAAGCACAATTATTCCGTGAACACATATCCCTTTCTGCAAAGTGCTTGGGAGTTTTCTCATCAGCGTCGGTGGTGTAAAGGTTAGTATTGTTGCCTCCCATGCAATAGATCTGGGTTCGATTCCCGGGCGACGCATTTCAATGTGATTTTGTAGATTAATCATTCCCGAAATGTATTGAGGCAAAATTTGCCTCCATAATATTTGAACAGCCTAATTCTCAATTAGACTACTCATTCCGAAAATGCCTAGGTTCACCTGCCAGTGCTTAGAGTGTCCTCAAGTCTTTTGATCTTCAGTTGTGTCGTATTCTTGCAATTATTTTATGTCCCAATTATTGCTGACTTTTGAATTGTCATTCTCTACGATAAATATTTGTAGTTAGTCTTGCGGACGTCGTATTACGGCACAGAAAACATAGGTGGGTCAGTTTGTGCGTTAAATCTTGGCTTTTTCATTTGACAGGCGACAATAGAAGGGCAGATAACACAAGAAAGCACAAGTATTCCGCACACGCATCTCCCTTTCTGCAAAACACCTGAGAGGTATCTCATCAGCGTCGGTGGTGTAGAGGTTAGCATTGTTGCCTTCCAAGCAATAGATCCGTGTTCGATTTTCGGTTGACGCATTTTGCTTCTAGATTTCATGTTCTAGTGTATTAACTTCGGTTCTTGTGGTTCGTACTTGAAAGATGATTAGACGGGCAATCCTTTATGGCAGGGTTGAATGATTTGAGTTATTAAGTCATAAGGGAAAAGGATATAATGCGGAAGATGGCCATATTTTAATCGCGGAGCTACCTTACATTTAATAACCCTAACATTTCTGCTATCAGCGTCGGTGGTGTAAAGGTTAGCATTGCTGCCTTCCAAGCAATAGATCCGGGTTCGATTCCCGGCTGACGCATTTTGCTTCTAGATTTCATGTTCTAGTCTATTAACTTCGGTTCTAGTGGTTCGTACTTGAGAGATGATTAGAAGGGCAATCCTTTATGACAGGGTTGAATGTTTTTTAGTTAACAAGTCATAAGGGAAAAGCATATAATACGAAAGTTGCCCATATTTTGGTCGCCAAAATACCTCACATTTAATAACTCTAACATTAATGCTATCAGCGTCGGTGGTGTAAAAGTTAGTATTGTTAGCTTCGAAGCAATAGATCCTGGTTCGATTTCCGGCCGACGCATTTCAATATGAGTTTGTAGGTTAATCATTCCCGAAATGTATTGAGGCAAAATGTTCCTCCATAATATTGGAGCAGCCTAATTCTCTTTAAGACTACCACTTCTGAAAATGTCCAGGTTCACATGCCAGTGCTTAGAGTGTCCTCAGGACTTTTGATCATCAGTTGTTTCGTATTCTCCCAATTATTTAATGTCGCAATAATTGCTGACTTTCGCATTGTCATTTTCTACGATAAATATTTGTAGATAATTTTGCAGACGTCATATTACGCTTCAGAAAGATATATAGGTCAGTTTTGAGCGTGCAATATTGGCTTTTTCATTTGACAGGTGACAATAGAAGGGCAGACAACACAAGAAAGCGCAAGTATTGCACGCACGAATCTCCCTTTCTGCAAAGTGCTTTGGAGTTCTCTCATCAGCGTTTGTGGTGTAAAGGTTAGCATTATTGCCTTCCAAGCAATAGATCCGGGTTCAATTCCCGGCTGACGCATTGTGCTTCTGGATTTTATTGCTAGTCTATTAACTTCGGTTCTTGTTGTTCGTACTTGAGAGATGATTAGAAAAGCAATCCTTTATGACAAGTTTGAATTTTTTGAGTTATCACGTCACAAGGGAAAAGCATATAACACGAAAGATGCCCATATTTTGACCGCGGAAGTACCTTACTTTTAATAAATCTAACATTTCTGCTATCAGCGTCGGTGGTGTAAAGGTTAGCATTGTTGCCTTCCAAGCAATAGATTCCGGTTCGATTCCCGACCGATGCATTTCAATATGAGGTTGTAGAATAATCATTCCCGAAATCTATTGAGGCAAAATTTGCCTCCATAATATTTGAAAAGCCTAATTCTCTATTATACTACTTCTGCTGAAAATGACCAGGTTCACCTGCCAGTGCTTAGAGTGTCCTCAGGATTTTAGATCTTCAACTGTTTCGTATTCTCCCAATTATTTAATGTCACAATAATTGCTGACTTTCGCATTGTCATTTTCTACGATAAATATTTGTAGTTAGTTCGGCAGACGTCATATTACGCTTCAGAAAGATAGGTAGGTCAGTTTTGTGCGTGCAATCTTGGCTTTTTCATTTGACAGGAGACAATAGAAGGGCAGACAACACAAGAAAGCGCAAGTTTTGCGCGCACGAATCTCCCTTTCTGCAAAGTGCTTAGGAGTTCTCTCATCAGCGTCGGTGGTGTAAAGGTTAGCATTGTTGCCTTCCAAGCAATAGATCCGGGTTCAATTCCCGCCTGACTCATTTTGCTTCTAGATTTCATTTCTAGTCTATTAACTTCGGTTCTTGTGGTTCGTAATTGAGAGATGATTAGAAGAGCAATTCTTTATGTCAGGGTTGAATTTTCTGAGTTATCAAGTCACAAGGTAAAAGCATATAACACGAAAGATGCCCATATTTTGATCGCGGAAGTACCTTACGTATAATAAATCTAACATTTCTGCTATCAGCGTCGGTGGTGTAAAGGGTAGCATTGTTGCCTTCCAAGCAATAGATCCGTGTTCGACTTCCGGTAAACGCAATTTGCTTCTAGGTTTCATGTTCCAGCCTATTAACTTCGGTTCTTGTGGTTCGTACTTGAGAGATGATTAGAAGGGCAATCCTTTATGGCAGGGTCGAAGGTTGTTGGGTTATCAAGTCACAAGGGAAAAGCATATAATACGAAAGATGCCTATATTTAGGTCGCGAAAGTACCTTACGTTTAGTAACTCTAACATTTCTGCTATCAGCGTCGGTAGTGTAAAGGTTAGCATTGTTGCCTTCCAAGCAATAGATCTGGGTTCAATTCCCGGCTGACGCATTTTGCTTCTAGATTTTATTTTTAGTCTATTAACTTCGGTTCTTGTTGCCTT
This sequence comes from Hydractinia echinata, assembly GCA_030067915.1. Taxonomy (NCBI): domain Eukaryota; kingdom Metazoa; phylum Cnidaria; class Hydrozoa; order Anthoathecata; family Hydractiniidae; genus Hydractinia; species Hydractinia echinata. Next base: position 97,197 of record JASGCC010000387.1, on the reverse strand, counting down.
CCAAGCAATAGATCCGAGTTCGATTCCCGGCCGACGCATTCCAATATCAGGTTGTAGAATAATCACACCAAAATGTATTGAGGCAAAATTTGCCTCCATGATATTGGAACAGCCTAATTCTTTATTAGTCTACGCCTTCTGTATATGTACAGGTTCACATGCCAGTGCTTAGAGTGTCCTCAGGACTATTGATCATCAGTTGTTTCGTATTCTCCCAATTATTTAATGTCACAATAATTGCTGACTTTCGCATTGTCATTTTTTACGATAAATATTTGTAGTTAATTTTGCAGAGGTCATATTATGCTTCAGAAAGATAGGTAGGTCAGTTTTGTGGGTACAATCTTGGCTTTTTTATTTGACAGGTGACAATAGAAGGGCAGACAACACAAGAAAGTGCAAGTTTTGCGCGCACGAATCTCCCTTTCTGCAAAGTGCTTTGGAGTTCTCTCATCAGTGTCGGTGGTGTAAAGATTAGCATTGTTGCCTTCCAAGCAATAGATCCGGTTTCAATTCCCGGCTGACGAATTTTGTTTCTAGATTTTATTTTTAGTCTATTAACTTCGGTTCTTGTGGTACGTACTTGAGAGATGATTAGAAGAGCAATCTTTTATGCCTGGATTGAATTTTTTGAGTTATCAAGTCACAAGGGAAAAGCATATAACTCGAAAGATGCCCATATTTTGACCGCGAAAGTACCTTACGTTTAATAAATCTAACATTTCTGCTATCAGCGTCGGTGGTGTAAAGGTTAGCATTGTTGCCTTCCAAGAAATAGATCCGGGTTCGATTCCCGGCCGACGCATTTCAATATGAAGTTGTAGAATAATCACACCGAAATTTATTGAGGCAAAATTTGCCTCCATAATATTGGAACAGCCTAATTCTTTATTAGACTACCCCTTCTGAAAATGTGCAGGTTCACATGTCATTGCTTAGAGCGTCCTCAGAACTTTTGATCTTCAGTTGTTTCGTATTCTCCAAAATATTTAATGTCACAATAACTGCCGACTTTCGCATTGTCATTTTCTACGATAAATATTTGTAGTTAATCTTTCGGACGTCGTATTACACCGCAAAAAGTTAGATAGGTCAGTTTTGTGCGTGCAATCGTGCCTTTTTCATTTGACAGGTGAGAATAGAAGGGCAGACAACACAAGAAAGCGCAAGTATTGCGCGCACGAATCTCCCTTTCTGCAAACTGCTTTGGAGTTCTCTCATCAGCGTCGGTGGTGTAAAGGTTAGCATTGTTGCCTTCCAAGTAATAGATCCGGGTTCAATTCCCGGCTAACGCATTTTGCTTCTAGATTTTATTTCTAGTCTATTAACTTCGGTTCTTGTGGTTCGTACTTGAGAGATGATTAGAAGAGCAATCCGTTATGGCAGGGTTGAATTTTTTGAGTTATCAAGTCACAAAGGAAAAGCATATAACACGAAAGATGCCCATATTTTGATCACGGAAGTACCTTACGTTTAATAAATCTAACATTTCTGCTATCAGCGTCGGTGGTGTAAAGGTTAGCATTGTTGCCTTCCAAGCAATAGATCCGGGTTCAATTGCCGGCTGACGCATTTTGCTTCTAGATTTTATTTCTAGTCTATTAACTTCGGTTCTTGTGGTTCGTACTTGAGAGATGATTAGAAGAGCAATCTTTTATGGCTGGGTTGAATTTTTTGAGTTATCAAGTCACAAGGGAAAAGCATATAACTCGAAAGATGCCCATATTTTGACCGCGAAAGTACCTTACGTTTAATAAACCTAACATTTCTGCTATCAGCGTCGGTGGTGTAAAGGTTAGCATTGTTGCCTTCCAAGCAATAGATGCGGGTTCAATTCCCGGCTGACGCATTTTGCTTCTAGATTTTATTTCTAGTCTATTAACTTCGGTTCTTGTGGTTCGTATTTGAGAGATGATTAGAAGAGCAATCTTTTATGGCAGGGTTGAATTTTTTGAGTTATCAAGTCACAAGGGAAAAGCATATAACAGGAAAGATGCCCATATTTTGATCACGGAAGTACCTTACGTTTAATAAATCTAACATTTCTGCTATCAGCGTCGGTGGTGTAAAGGTTAGCATTGTTGACTTCCAAGAAATAGATCCGGGTTCGATTCCCGGCCGACGCATTTCAATAAGAGGTTGTAGAATAATCACACCGAAATGTATTGAGGCAAAATTTGCCTCCATAATATTGGAACAGCCTAATTCTTTATTAGACTACGCCTTCTGTAAATGTACAGGTTCACATGCCAGTGCTTAGAGTGTCCTCAGGACTTTTGATCATCAGTTGTTTCGTATTCTCCCAATTATTTAATGTCACAATAATTGCTGACTTTCGCATTGTCATTTTCTACGATAAATATTTGTAGTTAATTTTGCAGACGTCTTATTATGCTTCAGAAAGATAGGTAGGTCAGTTTTGTGCGTGCAATCTTGGCTTTTTCATTTGACAGGTGACAATAGAAGGGCAGACAACACAAGAAAGTGCAAGTTTTGCGCGCACGAATCTCCCTTTCTGCAAAGTGCTTTGGAGTTCTCTCATCAGTGTCGGTGGTGTAAAGGTTAGCATTGTTGCATTCCAAGCAATAGATCCGGGTTCAATTCCCGGCTGACGAATTTTGTTTCTAGATTTTATTTTTAGTCTATTAACTTCGGTTCTTGTGGTACGTACTTGAGAGATGATTAGAAGAGCAATCTTTTATGCCTGGGTTGAATTTTTTGAATTATCAAGTCACAAGGGAAAAGCATATAACTCGAAAGATGCCCATATTTTGACCGCGAAAGTACCTTACGTTTATTAAATCTAACATTTCTGCTATCAGCGTCGGTGGTGTAAAGGTTAGCATTGTTGCCTTCCAAGAAATAGATCCGGGTTCGATTCCCGGCCGACGCAATTCAATATGAGGTTGTAGAATAATCACACCGAAATTTATTGAAGCAAAATTTGCCTCCATAAAATTGGAACAGCCTAATTCTTTATTAGACTACCCCTTCTGAAAATGTGCAGGTTCACATGCCATTGCTTAGAGCGTCCTCAGGACTTTTGATCTTCAGTTGTTTCGTATTCTCCAAAATATTTAATGTCACAATAACTGCCGACTTTCGCATTGTCATTTTCTACGATAAATATTTGTAGTTAATCTTGCGGACGTCGTATTACGCCGCAAAAAGTTAGGTAGGTCAGTTTTGTGCGTGCAATCTTGCCTTTTTCATTTGACAGGTGACAATAGAAGGGCAGACAACACAAGAAAGTGCAAGTATTACGCGCATGAATCTCCCTTTCTGCAAAGTGCTTTGGAGTTCTCTCATCAACGTCGGTGGTGTAAAGGTTAGCATTGTTGCCTTCCAAGTAATAGATCCGGGTTCAATTCTCGGCTAACGCATTTTGCTTCTAGATTTTATTTCTAGTCTATTAACTTTGGTTCTTGTGGTTCGTACTTGAGAGATGATTAGAAGAGCAATCTTTTATGGCTGGGTTGAATTTTTTGAGTTATCAAGTCACAAAGGAAAAGCATATAACTCGAAAGATGCCCATATTTTGACCGCGAAAGTACCTTACGTTTAATAAACCTAACATTTGTGCTATCAGCGTCGGTGGTGTAAAGGTTAGCATTGTTGCCTTCCAAGCAATAGATCCGGGTTCAATTCCCGGCTGACGCATTTTGCTTCTAGATTTTATTTCTAGTCTATTAACTTCGGTTCTTGTGGTTCGTATTTGAGAGATGATTAGAAGAGCAATCTTTTATGGCAGGGTTGAATTTTTTGAGTTATCAAGTCACAAGGGAAAAGCATATAACAGGAAAGATGCCCATATTTTGATCACGGAAGTACCTTACGTTTAATAAATTTAACATTTCTGCTATCAGCGTCGGTGGTGTAAAGGTTAGCATTGTTGACTTCCAAGAAATAGATCCGGGTTCGATTCCCGGCCGACGCATTTCAATATGAGGTTTTACAATAATCACACCGAAATGTATTGAGGCAAAATTTGCCTCCATAATATTGGAACAGCCTAATTCTTTATTAGCCTACCCCTTCTGAAAATGTGCAGGTTCACATGCCAGTGCTTAGAGTGTCCTCATGACTTCTGAACATCAGTTGTTTCGTATTCTCCCAATTCTTTAATGTCACAATAATTGCTGACATTTACATTGTCATTTTCTACGATAATTATTTGTAGTTAATCTTGCGGACGTCGTATTACGCCACAGAAAGTTAGGTAGGTCAGTTTTGTGCGTGCAATCTTGGCTTTTTCATTGGACAGGTGACAATAGAAGGGAAGACAACACAGGAAAGCGCAAGTATTGCGCGCATGAATCTCCCTTTCTGCAAAGTGCTTTGGAGTTCTCTCATCAGCGTGGGTGGTGTAAAGGTTAGCATTGTTGCCTTCCAAGCAATAGATCCGGGTTCAATTGCCGGCTGACGCATTTTGCTTCTAGATTTTATTTCTAGTCTATTAACTTCGGTTCTTGTGGTTCGTACTTGAGAGATGATTAGAAGAGCAATCTTTTATGGCTGGGTTGAATTTTTTGAGTTATCAAGTCACAAAGGAAAAGCATATAACACGAAAGATGCCCATATTTTGATCACGGAAGTACCTTACGTTTAATAAATCTAACATTTCTGCTATCAGCGTGGGTGGCGTAAAGGTTAGCATTGTTGCCTTCCAAGAAATAGATCCGGGTTCGATTCCCGGCCGACGCATTTCAATATGAGGTTGTAGAATAACTACACCGAAATGTATTGAGGCAAAATTTGCCTCCATAATATTGGAACAGCCTAATTCTTTATTAGACTACCCTTCTGAAAATGTCCAGGTTCACATGCCAGTGCTTAGAGTGTCCTCATGACTTCTGAACATCAGTTGTTTCGTATTCTCCAAAATATTTAATGTCACAATAACTGCCGACTTTCGCATTGTCATTTTCTACGATAAATATTTGTAGTTAATCTTGTGGACGTCGTATTACGCCGCAAAAAGTTAGGTAGGTCAGTTTTGTGCGTGCAATCTTGCCTTTTTCATTTGACAGGTGACAATAGAAGGGCAGACAATACAAGAAAGCGCAAGTATTGCGCGCACGAATCTCCCTTTCTGCAAAATTTGCCTCCATAATATTGGAACAGCCTAATTCTTTATTTTAGAGTGTCATCAGGACTTTTGATCTTCAGTTGTTTCGTATTCTCCCAATTATTTAATGTCACAATAATTGCGGACTGTCGCATTGTCATTTTCTACGATAAATATTTGTTGTTAATCTTGCGGTCGTCGCATTACGCCGCAGAAAGATAGGTAGGTCATTTTTGTGCGTGCAATCTTGGCTTTTTCATTTGACAGGTGACAATAGAAGGGCAGGAAACACAAGAAAGCACAACAATTACGCGCACGCATTTCCCTTTCTGCAAAGTACTTGAGAGTTCTCTCATCAGAGTCCGTGGTGTAAAGGTTAGCATTGTTGCCTTCCAAGCAATAGATCCGGGTTCAATTCCCGGCTGACGCATTTTGCTTCTAGATTTTATTTCTAGTCTATTAACTTCGTTTCTTGTGGTTCGTACTTGAGGATGATTAGAAGAGCAATCGTTTATGGCAGGGTTTAAATTTTTGAGTTATCAAGTCACAAGGGAAAAGCATACAACACGAAAGATGCCCATATTTTGACCGCGGAAGTACCTTACGTTTAATAAGTCTAACAACTCTGCTATCAGCGTCGGTGGTGTAAAGGTTAGCATTGTTATCTTCCAAGCAATAGATCCGGGTTCGATTCCCGGCCGACGCATTTCAATATGAGGTTGTAGAATAATTATATTAATTATCAATTATGTATTGAGGCAAAATGTACCTCCATAATATTGGATCAGTCTAATTTTTTATAAGACTACACCTTCTGAAAATGTCCAGGTTCACATACCAGAGCTTAGAGTGTCCTCAGGACTTTGGATCATCAGTTGTTTCGTATTCTCCCAAATATTTTATGCTACAATAACTGCCGACTTTCGCATTGTCATTTTCTACGATAAATATTTGTAGTTAATCTTGCAGGCGTTGTATTACGCCGCGGAAAGATAGGTAGGTCAGTTTTGTGAGTGCAATCCTGACTTTTTCATTTGACAGGAGACAATAGAAGGGCAGACAACACAAGAAAGCACACCTATTCCGCGGACACATCTCCCTTTCTGCAAAGTACTTCAGAGTTCTCTCATCAGCGTCGGTGGTGTAAAGGTTAGCATTGTTGCCTTCCAAGCAATAGATTCGGGTTCGATTCCCGGCGGACGCATTTAAATATGAGGTTGTAGAATAGTCATCTCAAAATATATTGGGGCAAAATTTGCCTTCATAATATTGGAACAGCCTAATTCTTTATTTTAGAGTGTCATCAGGACTTTTGATCTTCAGTTGTTTCGTATTCTCCCAATTATTTAATGTCACAATAATTGCGGACTGTCGCATTGTCATTTTCTACGATAAATATTTGTAGTTAATCTTGCGGTCGTCGTATTACGCCGCAGAAAGATAGGTAGGTCATTTTTGTGCGTGCAATCTTGGCTTTTTCATTTGACAGGTGACAATAGAAGGGCAGGAATCACAAGAAAGCACAACAATTACGCGCACGCATTTCCCTTTCCGCAAAGTACTTGAGAGTTCTCTCATCAGAGTCCGTGGTGTAAAGGTTAGCATTGTTGCCTTCCAAGCAATAGATCCGGGTTCAATTCCCGGCTGACGCATTTTGCTTCTAGATTTTATTTCTAGTCTATTAACTTCGTTTCTTGTGGTTCGTACTTGAGGATGATTAGAAGAGCAATCGTTTATGGCAGGGTTTAAATTTTTGAGTTATCAAGTCACAAGGGAAAAGCATACAACACGAAAGATGCCCATATTTTGACCGCGGAAGTACCTTACGTTTAATAAATCTAACAATTCTGCTATCAGCGTCGGTGGTGTAAAGGTTAGCATTGTTATCTTCCAAGCAATAGATCCGGGTTCGATTCCCGGCCGACGCATTTCAATATGAGGTTGTAGAATAATTATATTAATTATCAATTATGTATTGAGGCAAAATTTACCTCCATAATATTGGATCAGCCTAATTTTTTATAAGACTACACCTTCTGAAAATGTCCAGGTTCACATACCAGAGCTTAGAGTGTCCTCAGGACTTTGGATCATCAGTTGTTTCGTATTCTCCCAAATATTTTATGCTACAATAACTGCCGACTTTCGCATTGTCATTTTCTACGATAAATATTTGTAGTTAATCTTGCAGGCGTTGTATTACGCCGCGGAAAGATAGGTAGGTCAGTTTTGTGAGTGCAATCCTGACTTTTTCATTTGACAGGAGACAATAGAAGGGCAGACAACACAAGAAAGCACACCTATTCCGCGGACGCATCTCCCTTTCTGCAAAGTACTTCAGAGTTCTCTCATCAGCGTCGGTGGTGTAAAGGTTAGCATTGTTGCCTTCCAAGCAATAGATCCGGGTTCGATTCCCGGCGGACGCATTTAAATATGAGGTTGTAGAATAGTCATACCGAAATATATTGAGGCAAAATTTGCCTTCATAATATTGGAACAGCCTAATTCTTTATTAGACTACCCCTTCGGAAAATGTCCAGATTCACATGCCAGTGCTTCGAGCGTCCTCAGGACTTTTGATCTTCAGTTGTTTCGTATTCTCCCAAATATTTAATGTCACAATAACTGCCGACTTTCGCCTTGTCATTTTCTACAATAAGTATTTGTAGTTAATCTTGCGGACGTCCTATTACGCCGCAGAAAGATAGGTAGTTGAGTTTTGTGCGAGCAATCTTGGCTTTTTCATTTGACAGGTGACAATAGAAGGTCAGACAACACAAGAAAGCACAACAATTCCCCGCACGCATCTCCCTTTCTGCAAAGTACTTGAGAGTTCTCTCATCAGCGTCGGTGGTGTAAAGGTTAGCATTGTTGCCTTCCAAGCAATAGATCCGGGTTCAATTGCCGGCTGACGCATTTTGCTTCTATATTTTATTTCTAGTCTATTAACTTCGATTCTTGTGGTTCGTACTTGAGAGATGATTAGAAGAGCAATCCTTTATAGCAGGGTTGAATTTTTTGAGTTATCAAGTCACAAGGGAAAAGCATATAACACGAAAGTTGCCCTTATTTTTATCGCGGAAGTACCTTACGTTTAATAAATCTAACATTTCTGGAATCAGCGTCGGTGGTGTAAAGGTTAGCATTGTTGCCTTCCAAGCAATAGATCCGGGTTCGATTCTTGGCCGACGCATTTCAATATGAGGTTGTAGAATAATCATACCGAAATGTATTGGGGCAAAATTTACCTCCATAATATTGCAACAGCCTAATTCTTCATTAGGCTACACCTTCTGAGAATGTCCAGGTTCACATGCCAGAGCTTAGAGTGTCCTCAGGACTTTTGATCATCAGTTGTTTCGTATATTCTCCCAATTATTTAATGTCACAAAAATTGCCGACTTTTGCATTGTCATTTTCTGCGATAAATATTTGTAGTTAATTCTGCCGACGTCGTATTACGCCGCAGAAAGATAGGTAGGTCAGTTTTGTGCGTGGAATCTTGGCTTTTTCGTTTGACAGGAGAAAATAGAAGGGCAGACAACACAAGAAAGCACAACTATTCCGTGCACGCATCTCCCTTTCTGTAAGGTACTTGAGAGTTCTCTCATCAGCGTCGATGGTGTAAAGGTTAGCATTGTTGCCTTCCAAGCAATAGATCCGGGTTCAATTCACGGCTGACGCATTTTGCTTCTAGATTTTATTTCTAGTCTATTAAATTCGGTTCTTGTGGTTCGTCCTTGACAGACGATTAGAAAAGCAATCATTTATGGCCGGGTTAAGATTTTTGAGTTATAAAATCACAAGGGAAAAGCATATAATAGGAAAGATGCCCTTATTTTGACCGAGGAAGTACCTTACGTTTAATAAATCTAACATTTCTGCTATCCAAGTTGGTGGTGTAAAGGTTAGCATTGTTGCCTTCCAAGCAATAGATCCGGGTTCGATTCCCGGCTGACGTATTTCAATATGAGGTTGTTGAATAATCATAATGAAATGTATTGAGGCAACATTTGCCTCCATAATATTGGAACAGCCTAATTCTTTATTAGACTACCCCTTCTGAAAATGTCCAGGTTCACATGCCAGTGCTTAGAGCGTCCTCAGGACTTTTGATCTTCAGTTGTTTCGTATTCTCCAAAATATTTAATGTCACAATAACTGCCGACTTTCGCATTGTCATTTTCTACGATAAATATTTGTAGTTAATCTTGCGGACGTCGTATTACGCCGCAAAAAGTTAGGTAGGTCAGTTTTGTGCGTGCAATCTTGCCTTTTTCATTTGACAGGTGACAATAGAAGGGCAGACAACACAAGAAAGCGCAAGTATTGCGCGCACGAATCTCCCTTTCTGCAAAATTTGCCTCCATAATATTGGAACAGCCTAATTCTTCATTAGGCTACACCTTCTGAGAATGTCCAGGTTCACATGCCAGAGCTTAGAGTGTCCTCAGGACTTTTGATCATCAGTTGTTTCGTATATTCTCCCAATTAATTAATGTCACAAAAATTGCCGACTTTTGCATTGTCATTTTCTGCGATAAATATTTGTAGTTAATCCTGCCGACGTCGTATTACGCCGCAGAAAGATAGGTAGGTCAGTTTTGTGCGTGGAATCTTGGCTTTTTTGTTTGACAGGAGAAAATAGAAGGGCAGACAACACAAGAAAGCACAACTATTCCGTGCACGCATCTCCCTTTCTGTAAGGTACTTGAGAGCTCTCTCATCAGCGTCGATGGTGTAAAGGTTAGCATTGTTGCCTTCCAAGCAATAGATCCGGGTTCAATTGCCGGCTGACGCATTTTGCTTCTAGATTTTATTTCTAGTCTATTAACTTCGGTTCTTGTGGTTCGTACTTGAGAGATGATTAGAAGAGCAATCTTTTATGGCTGGGTTGAATTTTTTGAGTTATCAAGTCACAAAGGAAAAGCATATAACACGAATGATGCCCATATTTTGATCACGAAAGTACCTTACGTTTAATAAATCTAACATTTCTGCTATCAGCGTGGGTGGCGTAAAGGTTAGCATTGTTGCCTTCCAAGAAATAGATCCGGGTTCGATTCCCGGCTGACGCATTTCAATATGAGGTTGTAGAATAACTACACCGAAATGTATTGAGGCAAAAATTGCCTCCATAATATTAGAACAGCCTAATTCTTTATTAGACTACCCCTTCTGAAAATGTCCAGGTTCACATGCCAGTGCTTAGAGCGTCCTCAGGACTTTTGATCTTCAGTTGTTTCGTATTCTCCAAAATATTTAATGTCACAATAACTGCCGACTTTCGCATTGTCATTTTCTACGATAAATATTTGTAGTTAATCTTGCGGACGTCGTATTACGCCGCAAAAAGTTAGGTAGGTCAGTTTTGTGCGTGCAATCTTGCCTTTTTCATTTGACAGGTGACAATAGAAGGGCAGACAACACAAGAAAGCGCAAGTATTGCGCGCACGAATCTCCCTTTCTGCAAAATTTGCCTCCATAATATTGGAACAGCCTAATTCTTTATTTTAGAGTGTCATCAGGACCTTTGATCTTCAGTTGTTTCCTATTCTCCCAATTATTTAATGTCACAATAATTGCGGACTGTCGCATTGTCCATTTCTACGATAAATATTTGTAGTTAATCTTGCGGTCGTCGTATTACGCCGCAGAAAGATAGGTAGGTCATTTTTGTGCGTGCAATCTTGGCTTTTTCATTTGACAGGTGACAATAGACGGGCAGGAAACACAAGAAAGCACAACAATTACGCGCACGCATTTCCCTTTCTGCAAAGTACTTGAGAGTTCTCTCATCAGAGTCCGTGGTGTAAAGGTTAGCATTGTTGCCTTCCAAGCAATAGATCCGGGTTCAATTCCCGGCTGACGCATTTTGCTTCTAGATTTTATTTCTAGTCTATTAACTTCGTTTCTTGTGGTTCGTACTTGAGGATGATTAGAAGAGCAATCGTTTATGGCAGGGTTTAAATTTTTGAGTTATCAAGTCACAAGGGAAAAGCATACAACACGAAAGATGCCCATATTTTGAACGGGGAAGTACCTTACGTTTAATAAATCTAACAATTCTGCTATCAGCGTCGGTGGTGTAAAGGTTAGCATTGTTATCTTCCAAGCAATAAATCCGGGTTCGATTCCCGGCCGACGCATTTCAATATGAGGTTGTAGATTAATTATATTAATTATCAATTATGTATTGAGGCAAAATTTACCTCCATAATATTGGATCAGCCTAATTTTTTATAAGACTACACCTTCTGAAAATGTCCAGGTTCACATGCCAGAGCTTAGAGTGTCCTCAGGACATTGGATCATCAGTTGTTTCGTATTCTCCCAAATATTTTATGCTACAATAACTGCCGACTTTCGCATTGTCATTTTCTACGATAAATATTTGTAGTTAATCTTGCAGGCGTTGTATTACGCCGCGGAAAGATAGGTAGGTCAGTTTTGTGAGTGCAATCCTGACTTTTTCATTTGACAGGAGACAATAGAAGGGCAGACAACACAAGAAAGCACACCTATTCCGCGGACGCATCTCACTTTCTGCAAAGTACTTCAGAGTTCTCTCATCAGCGTCGGTGGTGTAAAGGTTAGCATTGTTGCCTTCCAAGCATTAGATTCGGGTTCGATTCCCGGCCGACGCATTTCGCTTCTAGATTTTATTTCTAGTCTATTGACTTCGGTTCTTGTGGTTCGTCCTTGACAGACGATTAGAAAAGCAATCTTTTATGGCCGGGTAAGATTTTTGAGTTATAAAATCACAAGGGAAGGGCATATAACAGGAAAGATGCCCATATTTTGACCGCGGAAGTACCTTACGTTTAATAAATCTAACATTTCTGCTATCAGCGTCGGTGGTGTAAAGGTTAGCATTGTTGCCTTCCAAGCAATAGATCCGGGTTCAATTGCCGGCTGACGCATTTTGCTTCTAGATTTTATTTCTAGTCTATTAACTTCGATTCTTGTGGTTCGTACTTGAGAGATGATTAGAAGAGCAATCCTTTATAGCAGGGTTGAATTTTTTGAGTTATCAAGTCACAAGGGAAAAGCATATAACACGAAAGTTGCCCTTATTTTTATCGCGGAAGTACCTTACGTTTAATAAATCTAACATTTCTGGAATCAGCGTCGGTGGTGTAAATGTTAGCATTGTTGCCTTCCAAGCAATAGATCCGGGTTCGATTCTTGGCCGACGCATTTCAATATGAGGTTGTAGAATAATCATACCGAAATGTATTGGGGCACAATTTACCTCCATAATATTGCAACAGCCTAGTTCTTCATTAGGCTACACCTTCTGAGAATGTCCAGGTTCACATGCCAGAGCTTAGAGTGTCCTCGGGACTTTTGATCATTAGTTGTTTCGTATATTCTCCCAATTATTTAATGTCACAAAAATTGCCGACTTTTGCATTGTCATTTTCTGCGATAAATATTTGTAGTTAATCCTGCCGACGTCGTATTACGCCGCAGAAAGATAGGTAGGTCAGTTTTGTGCGTGGAATCTTGGCTTTTTCGTTTGACAGGAGAAAATAGAAGGGCAGACAACACAAGAAAGCACAACTATTCCGTGCACGCATCTCCCTTTCTGTAAGGTACTTGAGAGTTCTCTCATCAGCGTCGATGGTGTAAAGGTTAGCATTGTTGCCTTCCAAGCAATAGATCCGGGTTCAATTCCCGGCTGACGCATTTTGCTTCTAGATTTTATTTCTAGTCTATTAAATTCGGTTCTTGTGGTTCGTCCTTGACAGACGATTAGAAAAGCAATCATTTATGGCCGGGTTAAGATTTTTGAGTTATAAAATCACAAGGGAAAAGCATATAATAGGAAAGATGCCCATATTTTGACCGAGGAAGTACCTTACGTTTAATAAATCTAACATTTCTGCTATCAGCGTTGGTGGTGTAAAGGTTAGCATTGTTGCCTTCAAAGCAATAGATCCGGGTTCGATTCCCGGCTGACGCATTTCAATATGAGGTTGTTGAATAATCATAATGAAATGTATTGAGGCAAAATTTGCCTCCATAATATTGGAACAGCCTAATTCTTTATTAGACTACCCCTTCTGAAAATGTCCAGGTTCACATGCCAGTGCTTAGAGCGTCCCCAAGACTTTTGATCTTCAGTTGTTTCGTATTCTCCAAAATATTTAATGTCACAATAACTGCCGACTTTCGCATTGTCATTTTCTACGATAAATATTTGTAGTTAATCTTGCGGACGTCGTATTACGCCGCAAAAAGTTAGGTAGGTCAGTTTTGTGCGTGCAATCTTGCATTTTTCATTTGACAGGAGACAATAGAAGGGCAGACAACACAAGAAAGCACACCTATTCCGCGGACGCATCTCCCTTTCTGCAAAGTACTTCAGAGTTCTCTCATCAGCGTCGGTGGTGTAAAGGTTAGCATTGTTGCCTTCCAAGCAATAGATTCGGGTTCGATTCCCGGCGGACGCATTTCGCTCCTAGATTTTATTTCTAGTCTATTAACTTCGGTTCTTGTGGTTCGTCCTTGACAGACGATTAGAAAAGCAATCATTTATGGCCGGGTAAGATTTTTGAGTTATAAAATCACAAGGGAAGGGCATATAACAGGAAAGATGCCCATATTTTGACCGCGGAAGTACCTTACGTTTAATAAATCTAACATTTCTGCTATCAGCGTCGGTGGTGTAAAGGTTAGCATTGTTGCCTTCCAAGCAATAGATCCGGGTTCAATTGCCGGCTGACGCATTTTGCTTCTAGATTTTATTTCTAGTCTATTAACTTCGATTCTTGTGGTTCGTACTTGAGAGATGATTAGAAGAGCAATCCTTTATAGCAGGGTTGAATTTTTTGAGTTATCAGGTCACAAGGGAAAAGCATATAACACGAAAGTTGCCCTTATTTTTATCGCGGAAGTACCTTACGTTTAATAAATCTAACATTTCAGGAATCAGCGTCGGTGGTGTAAAGGTTAGCATTGTCGCCTTCCAAGCAATAGATCCGGGTTCGATTCTTGGCCGACGCATTTCAATATGAGGTTGTAGAATAATCATACCGAAATGTATTGGGGCAAAATTTACCTCCATAATATTGCAACAGCCTAATTCTTCATTAGGCTACACCTTCTGAGAATGTCCAGGTTCACATGCCAGAGCTTAGAGTGTCCTCAGGACTTTTGATCATCAGTTGTTTCGTATATTCTCCCAATTATTTAATGTCACAAAAATTGCCGAATTTGCATTGTCATTTTCTGCGATAAATATTTGTAGTTAATCCTGCCGACGTCGTATTACGCCGCAGAAAGATAGGTAGGTCAGTTTTGTGCGTGGAATCTTGGCTTTTTCGTTTGACAGGAGAAAATAGAAGGGCAGACAACACAAGAAAGCACAACTATTCCGTGCACGCATCTCCCTTTCTGTAAGGTACTTGAGAGTTCTCTCATCAGCGTCGATGGTGTAAAGCTTAGCATTGTTGCCTTCCAAGCAATAGATCCGGGTTCAATTCCCGGCTGACGCATTTTACTTCAAGATTTTATTTCTAGTCTATTAAATTCGGTTCTTGTGGTTCGTCCTTGACAGACGATTAGAAAAGCAATCATTTATGGCCGGGTTAAGATTTTTGAGTTATAAAATCACAAGGGAAAAGCATATAATAGGAAAGATGCCCATATTTTGACCGAGGAAGTACCTTACGTTTAATAAATCTAACATTTCTGCTATCAGCGTTGGTGGTGTAAAGGTTAGCATTGTTGCCTTCCAAGCAATAGATCCGGGTTCGATTCCCGGCTGACGCATTTCAATATGAGGTTGTTGAATAATCATAATGAAATGTATTGAGGCAAAATTTACCTCCATAATATTGGAACAGCCTAATTATTTATTAGACTACCCCTTCTGAAAATGTCCAGGTTCACATGCAGTGCTTAGAGTGTGCTCAGGACTTTGATTAGCAGTTGTTTCGTATTCCCCTAATTATTTAATGTCACAATAATTGTTGACATTCGCATTGTCATTTTATACGATAAATCTTTGTAGTTAATCTTACGAACGTCGTATTACGCCACAGAAAGATTAGGTCAGTTTTGAGCGTGCAATCTTGGCTTTTTCGTTTGACAGGTGACAATAGAAGGGCAGAAAACACAAGAAAGCACAACAATTCCGCGCACGCATCTCCCTTTCTGCAAAGTGCTTTGGCGTTCTCTCATTAGCGTCGGTGATGTAAAGGTTAGCATTGTTGCCTTCCAAGCAATATCTCCGGGTTCAATTCCCGGCTGACGAATTGAGCTTCTAGATTTTATTTCTAGTCTATTAACTTCGGTTCTTGTGGTTCGTCCTTGAGAGATGATTAGAAGAGCAATCCTTTATGGCAGGGTTGAATTTTTTGAGTTATCAAGTCAAAGGGGAAAAGCATATATCTTGAAAGATGCCCATATTTTGACCGCGGAAGTACCTTACGATTAATAAATCTAACATTGCTGCTATCGGCGTCGGTGGTGTAAAGGTTAGTATTGTTGCCTTCCAAGCAATAAATCCGCGTTCGATTCCCGGCCGACGCATTTCAATATGAGGTTGTAGAATAATCATCCCGAAATGTATTGACTCCATAATATTGGGACAACCTAATTCTCTATTAGACTACCCCTTCTGAAAATGTCCAGGTTCACATGCCAGCGCCTAGAGTGTCCTCAGGACTTTTGATCTTCAGTTGTTTCGTATTCTCCCAAATATTTAATGTCACAATAACTGCCGACTTTTGCATTGTCATTATCTACGATAAAGATTTGTAGTTAATCTTGCGGACGTCGTATTACGCTACAGAAAGATAGCTAGGTCAGTTTTGTGCGTGCAATCATGGCTTTTTCATTTGACAGGGGACAATAGAAGGGAAGACAACACAAGAAAGCGCAAGTAATGCGCGAACGCATCTCCCTTTCTGCAAAGTGCTTTGGAGTTCTGTCAACAGCGTCGGTGGTGTAAAGGTTTGCATTGTTGCATTCCAAGCAATAGATCCGGGTTCAATTCCCGGCCGACGCATTTCAATATGAGGTTGTAGAATAATCATACCGAAATGCATTGAGGCAAAATTTGCCTCCATAATATTGGAGCAGCCTAATTCTCTATTAGACTACCCCTTCTGAAAATGTCCAGGTTCACATGCCAATGCTTCGAGTGTACTCAGGCATTTTGATCTTTAGTTGTTTCGTATTCTCCCAAATATTTAATGTCACAATAACTGCCAACTTTCGCATTGTCATTTTATACGATGAATATTTGTAGTTAATCTTGCGGACGTCGTATTACGCCACAGAAAGATTAAATCAGTTTTGTGCGTGCAATCTTGGCATTTTCATTTGACAGGTGACAATAGAAGGGCAGAAAACCCAAGAAATCACAACAATTCCGCACACGCATCTCCCTTTCTGCAAAGTGCTTTGGAGTTCTCTCATCAGCGTCGGTGGTGTAAAGGTTAGCATTGTTGCTTTCCAAGCAATAGATCCGGGTTCAATTCCCGGCTGAACCTTTTCAATATGAGGTTGTTGAATAATCATACCGAAATGTATTGACGCAAAATTTGCCTCCATAATATTGGAACAGCCTAATTCTTTATTAAACTACCCCTTCTGAAAATGTCCAGGTTCACATGCCAGTGCTTAGATTGTGCTCAGGACTTTGATCATCAGTTGTTTCGTATTCTCCTAATTATTTAATGTCACAATAATTGTCGACTTTTGCATTGTCATTTTCTACGATAAATATTTGTGGTTAATCTTGCGGACGTCGTATTACACTACAGAAAGATAGGTAGGTCAGTTTTGTGCGTGCAATCTTGGCTTTTTCATTTGACAGGTGACAAGAGAAGGGCAGAAAACACAACAAAGCGCAAGTATTGCGCGCATGCATCTCCCTTTCTTCAAAGTGCTTTGGAGTTCTCTCATCAGCGTCGGTGGTGTAAAGGCTAGCATTGCTGCCTTCCAAGCAATAGATCCGGGTTCAATTCCCGGCTGACGCATTTTGCTTCTAGATTTTATTTCTAGTCTATTAAATTCGGTTCTTGTGGTTCGTCCTTGACAGACGATTAGAAAAGCAATCATTTATGGCCGGGTTAAGATTTTTGAGTTATAAAATCACAAGGGAAAAGCATATAATAGGAAAGATGCCCATATTTTGACCGAGGAAGTACCTTACGTTTAATAAATCTAACATTTCTGCTATCAGCGTCGGTGGTTTAAAGGTTAGCATTGTTGCCTTCCAAGCAATAGATCAGGGTTTGATTTCCGGCCGTTGCATTTCAATATGAGGTTGTAGAATAATCATACCGAAATATATTGAGGCAAAATTTGCGTCCATAATTTTGGAACAGCCCAATTCTCTATTAGACTACCCCTTCTGAAAATGTCCAGGTTCACATGCCAGTGCTTAGAGTGTCCTCAGGACTTTTGATCTTCAGTTGTTTCGTATTCTCCCAAATACTTAATGTCACAATAACTGCCGACTTTCGCATTGTCCTTTCCTACGATAAATATTTGTAGTTAATCCTGCCGACGTCGTATTACGCCGCAGAAAGATAGGTAGGTCAGTTTTGTGCGTGGAATCTTGGCTTTTTCGTTTGACAGGAGAAAATAGAAGGGCAGACAACACAAGAAAGCACAACTATTCCGTGCACGCATCTCCCTTTCTGTAAGGTACTTGAGAGTTGTCTCATCAGCGTCGATGGTGTAAAGGTTAGCATTGTTGCCTTCCAAGCAATAGATCCGGGTTCGATTCCCGGCTGACGCATTTCAATATGAGGTTGTTGAATAATCATAATGAAATGTATTGAGGCAAAATTTGCCTCCATAATATTGGAACAGCCTAATTACTTATTAGACAACCCCTTCTGAAAATGTCCAGGTTCACATGCAGTGCTTAGAGTGTGCTCAGGACTTTGATCAGCAGTTGTTTCGTATTCTCCTAATTATTTAATGTCACAATAATTGTTCACTTTCGCATTGTCATTTTATACGATAAATCTTTGTAGTTAATCTTACGGACGTCGTATTACGCCACAGAAAGATTAGGTCAGTTTTGTGCGTGCAATCTTGGCTTTTTCGTTTGACAGGTGACAATAGAAGGGCAGAAAACACAAGAAAGCACAACAATTCCGCGCACGCATCTCCCTTTCTGCAAAGTGCTTTGGCGTTCTCTCATTAGCGTCGGTGATGTAAAGGTTAGCATTGTTGCCTTCCAAGCAATATCTCCGGGTTCAATTCCCGGCTGACGAATTTTGCTTCTAGATTTTATTTCTAGTCTATTAACTTCGGTTCTTGTGGTTCGTCCTTGAGAGACGATTAGAAGAGCAATCCTTTATGGCAGGGTTGAATGTTTTTGAGTTATCAAGTCACAAGGGAAGACAAAATAACACGAGAGATGCCCATATTTTGACCGCGGAAGTACCTTACGATTAATAAATCTAACATTGCTGCTATCGGCGTCGGTGGTGTAAAGGTTAGTATTGTTGCCTTCGAAGCAATAAATCCGCGTTCGATTCCCGGCCGACGCATTTCAAATGAGGTTGTAGAATAATCATACCGAAATGTATTGACTCCATAATATTGGGACAACCTAATTCTCTATTAGACTACCCCTTCTGAAAATGTCAAGGTTCACATGCCAGCGCCTAGAGTGTCCTCAGGACTTTTGATCTTCAGTTGTTTCGTATTCTCCCAAATATTTAATGTCACAATAACTGCCGACTTTCGCATTGTCATTATCTACGATAAATATTTGTAGTTAATCTTGCGGACGTCGTATTACGCCACAGAGAGATAGGTAGGTCAGTTTTGTGCGTGCAATCTTGGTTTTTTCATTTGACAGGGGACAATAGAAGGGAAGACAACACAAGAAAGCGCAAATATTGCGCGCACGCATCTCCCTTTCTGCAAAGTGCTTTGGACTTTTCTCATCAGCGTCGGTGGTGTAAGGGTTAGCATTGTTGCCTTCCAAGCAATAGATCCCTGTTCAATTCCCGGCTGACGCATTTTGCTCCTAGATTTTATTTCTAGTCTATTAACTTCGGTTCTTGTGGTTCGTACTTGAGAGATGATTAGAAAAGCAATCCTTTTTGGCAGGGTTGAATATTTTGAGTTATGAAGTCACAAGGGAAAAGCATATAACACGAAAATTGGCCATATTCTGATCGCGGAAGTACCTTACATTTAATAAATCTAACATTTCTGTTATCTGCGTCGGTGGTGTAAAGGTTAGCATTGTCGCCTTCCAAGCAATAGATCCGGGTTCGATTCCCTGCCGACGCATTTCAATATGAGGTTGTAGAAAAATCATACGTAAATGTATTGAGGCAAAATTTACCTCCATACTATTGGAACAGCCTAATTCTTTCTTAGACTACCCCTTCTGAAAATGTCCAGGTTCACATGCCAGGGCTTAGAGTGTCCTCAGGACTTTTGATCATCAGTTGTTTCGTATATTTTCCCAAATATTTAATGTCACAAAAATTGCCGAATTTGCATTGTCATTTTCTGCGATAAATATTTGTAGTTAATCCTGCCGACGTCGTATTACGCCGCAGAAAGATAGGTAGGTCAGTTTTGTGCGTGGAATCTTGGCTTTTTCGTTTGACAGGAGAAAATAGAAGGGCAGACAACACAAGAAAGCACAACTATTCCGTGCACGCATCTCCCTTTCTGTAAGGTACTTGAGAGTTCTCTCATCAGCGTCGATGGTGTAAAGCTTAGCATTGTTGCCTTCCAAGCAATAGATCCGGGTTCAATTCCCGGCTGACGCATTTTACTTCAAGATTTTATTTCTAGTCTATTAAATTCGGTTCTTGTGGTTCGTCCTTGACAGACGATTAGAAAAGCAATCATTCATGGCCGGGTTAAGATTTTTGAGTTATAAAATCACAAGGGAAAAGCATATAATAGGAAAGATGCCCATATTTTGACCGAGGAAGTACCTTACGTTTAATAAATCTAACATTTCTGCTATCAGCGTTGGTGGTGTAAAGGTTAGCATTGTTGTCTTCCAAGCAATAGATCCGGGTTCGATTCCCGGCTGACGCAATTCAATATGAGGTTGTTGAATAATCATAATGAAATGTATTGAGGCAAAATTTACCTCCATAATATTGGAACAGCCTAATTATTTATTAGACTACCCCTTCTGAAAATGTCCAGGTTCACATGCAGTGCTTAGAGTGTGCTCAGGACTTTGATCAGCAGTTGTTTCGTATTCCCCTAATTATTTAATGTCACAATAATTGTTGACTTTCGCATTGTCATTTTATACGATAAATCTTTGTAGTTAATCTTACGGACGTCGTATTACGCCACAGAAAGATTAGGTCAGTTTTGTGCGTGCAATCTTGGCTTTTTCGTTTGACAGGTGACAATAGAAGGGCAGAAAACACAAGAAAGCACAACAATTCCGCGCACGCATCTCCCTTTCTGCAAAGTGCTTTGGCGTTCTCTCATTAGCGTCGGTGATGTAAAGGTTAGCATTGTTGCCTTCCAAGCAATATCTCCGGGTTCAATTCCCGGCTCACGAACTTTGCTTCTAGATTTTATTTCTAGTCTATTAACTTCGGTTCTTGTGGTTCGTCCTTGAGAGATGATTAGAAGAGCAATCCTTTATGGCAGGGTTGAATTTTTTGAGTTATCAAGTCGAAGGGGAAAAGCATATATCTTGAAAGATGCCCATATTTTGACCGCGGAAGTACCTTACGATTAATAAATCTAACATTGCTGCTATCGGCGTCGGTGGTGTAAAGGTTAGTATTGTTGCCTTCCAAGCAATAAATCCGCGTTCGATTCCCGGCCGACGCACTTCAATATGAGGTTGTAGAATAATCATACCGAAATGTATTGACTCCATAATATTGGGACAACCTAATTCTCTATTAGACTACCCCTTCTGAAAATGTCCAGGTTCACATGCCAGCGCCTAGAGTGTCCTCAGGACTTTTGATCTTCAGTTGTTTCGTATTCTCCCAAATATTTAATGTCACAATAACTGCCGACTTTTGCATTGTCATTATCTACGATAAATATTTGTAGTTAATCTTGCGGACGTCGTATTACGCTACAGAAAGATAGCTAGGTCAGTTTTGTGCGTGCAATCATGGCTTTTTCATTTGACAGGGGACAATAGAAGGGAAGACAACACAAGAAAGCGCAAGTATTGCGCGCACGCATCTCCCTTTCTGCAAAGTGCTTTGGAGTTCTGTCAACAGCGTCGGTGGTGTAAAGGTTTGCATTGTTGCATTCCAAGCAATAGATCCGGGTTCAATTCCCGGCCGACGCATTTCAATATGAGGTTGTAGAATAATCATACCGAAATGCATTGAGGCAAAAATTGCCTCCATAATATTGGAGCAGCCTAATTCTCTATTAGACTACCCCTTCTGAAAATGTCCAGGTTCACATGCCAATGCTTCGAGTGTACTCAGGCATTTTGATCTTTAGTTGCTTCGTATTCTCCCAAATATTTAATGTCACAATAACTGCCAACTTTTGCATTGTCATTTTATACGATGAATATTTGTAGTTAATCTTGCGGACGTCGTATTACGCCACAGAAAGATTAAATCAGTTTTGTGCGTGCAATCTTGGCTTTTTCATTTGACAGGTGACAATAGAAGGGCAGAAAACCCAAGAAATCACAACAATTCCGCACACGCATCTCCCTTTCTGCAAAGTGCTTTGGAGTTCTCTCATCAGCGTCGGTGGTGTAAAGGTTAGCATTGTTGCCTTCCAAGCAATAGATCCGGGTTCAATTCCCGGCTGAACCATTTCAATATGAGGTTGTTGAATAATCATACCGAAATGTATTGACGCAAAATTTGCCTCCATAATATTGGAACAGCCTAATTCTTTATTAAACTACCCCTTCTGAAAATGTCCAGGTTCACATGCCAGTGCTTAGATTGTGCTCAGGACTTTGATCATCAGATGTTTCGTATTCTCCTAATTATTTAATGTCACAATAATTGTCGACTTTTGCATTGTCATTTTCTACGATAAATACTTGTGGTTAATCTTGCGGACGTCGTATTACACTACAGAAAGATAGGTAGGTCAGTTTTGTGCGTGCAATCTTGGCTTTTCCATTTGACAGGTGACAAGAGAAGGGCAGAAAACACAACAAAGCGCAAGTATTGCGCGCATGCATCTCCCTTTCTGCAAAGTGCTTTGGAGTTCTCTCATCAGCGTCGGTGGTGTAAAGGCTAGCATTGCTGCCTTCCAAGCAATAGATCCGGGTTCAATTCCCGGCTGACGCATTTTGCTTCTAGATTTTATTTCTAGTCTATTAAATTCGGTTCTTGTGGTTCGTCCTTGACAGACGATTAGAAAAGCAATCATTTATGGCCGGGTTAAGATTTTTGAGTTATAAAATCACAAGGGAAAAGCATATAATAGGAAAGATGCCCATATTTTGACCGAGGAAGTACCTTACGTTTAATAAATCTAACATTTCTGCTATCAGCGTCGGTGGTGTAAAGGTTAGCATTGTTGCCTTCCAAGCAATAGATCAGGGTTTGATTTCCGGCCGTTGCATTTCAATATGAAGTTGTAGAATAATCATACCGAAATATATTGAGGCAAAATTTGCGTCCATAATTTTGGAACAGCCCAATTCTCTATTAGACTACCCCTTCTGAAAATGTCCAGGTTCACATGCCAGTGCTTAGAGTGTCCTCAGGACTTTTGATCTTCAGTTGTTTCGTAATCTCCCAAATACTTAATGTCACAATAACTGCCGACTTTCGCATTGTCCTTTCCTACGATAAATATTTGTAGTTAATCCTGCCGACGTCGTATTACGCCGCAGAAAGATAGGTAGGTCAGTTTTGTGCGTGGAATCTTGGCTTTTTCGTTTGACAGGAGAAAATAGAAGGGCAGACAACACAAGAAAGCACAACTATTCCGTGCACGCATCTCCCTTTCTGTAAGGTACTTGAGAGTTCTCTCATCAGCATCGATGGTGTAAAGGTTAGCATTGTTGCCTTCCAAGCAATAGATCCGGGTTCGATTCCCGGCTGACGCATTTCAATATGAGGTTGTTGAATAATCATAATGAAATGTATTGAGGCAAAACTTGCCTCCATAATATTGGAACAGCCTAATTATTTATTAGACTACCCCTTCTGAAAATGTCCAGGTTCACATGCAGTGCTTAGAGTGTGCTCAGGACTTTGATCAGCAGTTGTTTCGTATTCTCCTAATTATTTAATGTCACAATAATTGTTCACTTTCGCATTGTCATTTTATACGATAAATCTTTGTAGTTAATCTTACGGACGTCGTATTACGCCACAGAAAGATTAGGTCAGTTTTGTGCGTGCAATCTTGGCTTTTTCGTTTGACAGGTGACAATAGAAGGGCAGAAAACACAAGAAAGCACAACAATTCCGCGCACGCATCTCCCTTTCTGCAAAGTGCTTTGGCGTTCTCTCATTAGCGTCGGTGATGTAAAGGTTAGCATTGTTGCCTTCCAAGCAATATCTCCGGGTTCAATTCCCGGCTGACGAATTTTGCTTCTAGATTATATTTCTAGTCTATTAACTTCGGTTCTTGTGGTTCGTCCTTGAGAGATGATTAGAAGAGCAATCCTTTATGGTAGGGTTGAATTTTTTGAGTTATCAAGTCAAAGGGGAAAAGCATATATCTTGAAAGATGCCCATATTTTGACCGCAGAAGTACCTTACGATTAATAAATCTAACATTGCTGCTATCGGCGTCGGTGGAGTAAAGGTTAGTATTGTTGCCTTCGAAGCAATAAATCCGCGTTCGATTCCCGGCCGACGCATTTCAATATGAGGTTGTAGAAAAATCATACGTAAATGTATTGAGGCAAAATTTACCTCCATACTATTGGAACAGCCTAATTCTTTCTTAGACTACCCCTTCTGAAAATGTCCAGGTTCACATGCCAGGGCTTAGAGTGTCCTCAGAACTTTTGATCATCAGTTGTTTCGTATATTTTCCCAATTATTTAATGTCACAATAATTGCCGACTTTTGCATTGTCATTTTCTACGATAAATATTTGTAGTTAATCTTGCGGTCGTCGTACTACGCCACAGAAAGATAGGTAGGTCAGTTTTGTGCGTGCAATCTTGGCTTTTTCATTTGACAGGTGACAATAAAAGGGAAGACAACACAAGAAAGCGCAAGTATTGCGCGTACCCATCTTCCTTTCTGCAAAGTGCTTTGGAGTTCTCTCATCAGCGTCGGTGGTGTAAAAGTTAGCATTGTTGCATTCCAAGCAATAGATCCGGGTTCAATTCCCGGCTCACGCATTTTGGTCCTGGATTTTATTTCTAGTCTATTAACTTTGGTTCTTATGGTTCGTCCTTGAGAGACGATTGGAAGAGCAATCCTTTATGGCAGGGTTAAATGTTTTTGAGTTATCAAGTCACAAGGGAAAAGCATATAACACGAAAGATGGTCTCGTGGAAGTACCTTACGTTTAATAAATCTAACAGTTCTGCTATCAGCGTCGGTGGTGGAAAGCTTAGCCTTGTTGCCTTCCAAGCAATAGATACGGGTTCGATTTCCGGCCGACGCATTTCAATATGAGGTTGTAGAATAATCATACCGAAATGTATTGAGGCAAAATTTACCTCCATAATATTGGAACAGCCTAATTCTTTATTGGACTACCCATTCTGAAAATGTCCAGGTTCACATGCCAGCGCTGAGAGTGTCCTCAGGACTTTTTATCATCAGTTGTTTTGTATATTCTCCCAATTATTTAATGTCACAATAATTGCTGACTTTTGCATTGTCATTTTCTACGATATATATTTGTAGTTAATCTTGTGGACGTCGTATTACGCCGCAGAAAGATAGCTATGTCAGTTTTGTGCGTGCAATCTTGGCTTTTTCATTTGACAGGTGACAATAGAAGGGAAGACAACACAAGAAAGCGCAAGTATTGCGCGTACACATCTTCATTTCTGCAAAGTGCTTTGGAGTTCTCCCATCAGCGTCGGTGGTGTAAAAGTTAGCATTGTTGCATTCCACGCAATAGATCCGGGTTCAATTCCCGGCTGACGCATTTTGGTCCTGGATTTTATTTCTAGTCTATTAACTTTGGTTCTTATGGTTCGTCCTTGAGAGACGATTGGAAGAGCAATCCTTTATGGCAAGGTTGAATGTTTTTGAGTTATCAAGTCACAAGGGAAAAGCATATAACACGAAAGATGGCCATATTTTGATCGTGGAAGTACCTTACGTTTAATAAATCTAACATTTCTGCTATCAGCGTCGGTGGTGTAAAGCTTAGCCTTGTTGCCTTCCAAGCAATAGATACGGGTTCGATTTGCGGCCGACGCATTTCAATATGAGGTTGTAGAATAATCATACCGAAATGTATTGAGGCAAAATTTACCTCCATAATATTGGAACAGCCTAAATCTTTACTGGACTACCCATTCTGAAAATGTCCAGGTTCACATGCCAGAGCTTAGAGTTTCCTCAGGACTTTTTATCATCAGTTGTTTTGTATATTCTCCCAATTATTTAATGTCACAATAATTGCTGACCTTTGCATTGTCATTTTCTACGATATATATTTGTAGTTAATCTTGCGGACGTCGTATTACGCCGCAGAAAGATAGGTAGGTCAGTTTTGTGCGTGCAATCTTGGCTTTTTCCTTTGATAGGAGACAACAGAAGGACAGACAACACAAGAAAGCACAACTATTCCGTGCACGCATCTTCCTTTCTGCAAAGTACTTGAGAATTCTCTCATCAGCGTCGGTGGTGTAAAGGTTAGCATTGTTGCCTTCAAAACAATAGATCCGGGTTCAATTCCCGTCTGACGCATTTTGCTTCTATATTTTATTTCTAGTCTATTAACTTTGGTTCTTGTGGTTCGTCCTTGAGAGGCGATTAGAAGAGCAATCCTTTATGGCAGGGTTCAATGCTTTTGAGTTATCAAGTCACACGGGAAAAGCGTATAACACAAAAGATGCCCATATTTTGACCGCGGAAGTACCTTACGTTTAATAAATCTAACATTTCTGCTATCAGCGTCGGTGGTGTAAAGGTTAGCATTGTTGCCTTCCAAGCAATAGATCCGCGTTCGATTCCCGGTCGACGCATTTCAATATGAGATTGTAGAATAATCATACCGAAATGTATTGAGGCAAAATTTGCCTCCATAATATTGGAACAGCCTAATTATCTATTAGACTACCCCTTCTGAAAATGTCCAGATTCACATGCCAGTGCTTAGAGTGTCCTCAGACCTTTTGTTCTTCAGTTGTTTCGTATTCTCCCGAATATTTAATGTCACAATAACTGCCAACTTTCGCATTGTCATTTTCTACGATAAATATTTGTAGTTAATCTTGCGGACGTCGTATTACGCCACAGAAAGATTAGGTCTGTTTTGTGCGTGTAATTTTGGCTTTTTCATTTGACAGGTGACAATAGAAGCGCAGAAAACACAAGAAAGCACAACAATTCCGCGCACGCATCTCCCTTTCTCCAAAGTGCTTTGGAGTACTCTCATCAGCGTCGGTGGTGTGAAGGTTAGCATTGTTGCCTTCCAAGCAATAGATCCGGGTTCAATTCCCGGATGACGCATTTCAATATGAGGTTTTTGAATAATCATACCGAGATGTATTGAGGCAAAATTTACCTCCATAATATTGGAACAGCCTAATTCTTTCTTAGACTACCCCTTCTGAAAATGTCCAGGTTCACATGCCAGTGCTTAGATTGTGCTCAGGACTTTGATCATCAGTTGTTTCGTATTTTCCTAATTATTTAATGTCACAATAATTGTCGACTTTTGCATTGTCATTTTCTACGATAAATATTTGTAGTTAACCTTGCGGACGTCGTATTACGCTACAGAAAGATAGGTAGTTCAATTTTGTGCGTGCAATCTTGACTTCTTTATTTGACAGGTGACAATAGAAGGGCAGAAAACGCAAGAGAGCGCAAGTAATGCGCGCACGCATCTCCCTTTCTGCAAAGAGCTTTGGAGTTCTCTCATCAGCGTCGGTGGTGTAAAAGTTAGCATTGTTGCCTTCCAAGCACCGGGTGCAATTAACGGCTGACGCATTTCAATATGCGGTTGTTGAAAAGTCATACCGAAATGTATTGAGGTAAAATTTGCATCCATAATATTGGAACAGCCTAATTCTTTATTAATCTACCCCATCTGTAAATGTTCAGGTTCACATGCCAGTGCTTAGAGTGTCCTCAGGCCTTTTGATCTTCAGTTGTTTCGTATTCTCCCAAATATTTAATGTCACAATAACTGCCAACTTTCGCATTGTCATTTTCTACGATAAATATTTGTAGTTAATCTTGCGGACGTCGTATTACGCCACAGAAAGATTAGGTCAGTTTTGTGCGTGCAATCTTGGCTTTTTCATTTGACAGGTGACAATAGAAGGGCAGAAAACACAAGAAAGCACAACAATTCCGCGCACGCATCTCCCTTTCTGCAAAGTGCTTTGGAGTTCTCTCATCAGCGTCGGTGGTGTAAAGGTTAGCACTGTTGCCTTCCAAGCAATAGATCCGGGTTCAATTCCCGGCTGACGCATTTCAATATGAGGTTGTTGAATAATCATACCGAAATGTATTGAGGCAAAATTTGCCTCCATAATATTG
Source organism: Hydractinia echinata (assembly GCA_030067915.1). Classification (NCBI taxonomy): domain Eukaryota; kingdom Metazoa; phylum Cnidaria; class Hydrozoa; order Anthoathecata; family Hydractiniidae; genus Hydractinia; species Hydractinia echinata. The sequence continues at coordinate 69,510 of JASGCC010000387.1, read as the reverse complement.
GAACAGCCTAATTCTTTAATAAACTATCCCTTCTGAAAATGTCCAGGTTCACATGCCAGTGCTTAGATTGTGCTCAGGACTTTGATAATCAGTTGTTTCGTATTCTCCTAATTATTTAATGTCACAATAATTGTCGACTTTTGCATTGTCATTTTCTACGATAAACATTTGTAGCTAACCTTGCGGACGTCGTATTACGCTACAGAAAGATAGGTAGTTCAGTTTTGTGCGTGCAATCTTGACTTTTTCATTTGACAGGTGACAATAGAAGGGCAGAAAACACAAGAAAGCGCAAGTAATGCGCGCACGCATATCCCTTTCTGCAAAGTGCTTTGGAGTTCTCTCATCAGCGTCGGTGGCGTAAAGGTTAGCATTGTTGCCTTCCAAGCACCGGGTTCAATTAACGGCTGACGCATTTCAATATGCGGTTGTTGAAAAATCATACCGAAGTGTATTGAGGCAAAATTTGCATCCACAATATTGGAACAGCCTAATTCTTTATTAATCTACCCCTTCTGTAAATGTTCAGGTTCACATGCCAGTGCTTAGATTGTGCTCAGGACTTTGATCATCAGTTGTTACGTATTCTCCTAATTATTTAATGTCCCAATAATTGTCGACTTTTGCATTGTCATTTTCTACGATAAATATTTGTAGTTAATGTTGCGAATGTCGTATTACGCTACAGAGAGATAGGTAGGTCAGTTTTGTGCGTGCAATCTTGGCTTTTTCATTTGACAGGTGACATTAGAAGGGCAGAAAACACAAGAAAGCGCAAGTATTGCGCACAGGCATCTCCCTTTCAGAAAAGTGCTCTGGAGATCTCTCATCAGCGTCGGTGGTGTAAAGGTTAGCATTGTTGCCTTCCAAGCAATAGATCCGGGTTCAATTCCCGGCTGACGCATTTTGCTTCTAGATTATAGTTCTAGTGTATTAACTTCGGTTCTTGTGGTTCGTACTTGAGAGATGATTAGAAGATCAATCCTTTATGGCAGGGTTGAATTTTTTGAGTTATCAAGTCACAAGAGAAAAGCATATATCTCAAAAGATGCCCATATTTTGACCGCGGAAGTACCTTACGTTTAATAAATCTAACATTTCTGATATCAGCGTCGGTGGTGTAAAGGTTAGCATTGTTGCCTTTCAAGCAATAGATCTGCGTTCGATTCCCGGCCGACACATTTCAATATGAGGTTGTTTAATAATCATACAGAAATGTATGGAGGCAAAATTAGCCTCCATAATATTAAAACAGCCTAATTCTCTATTAGACTACCCCTTCTGAAAATGTCCAAGTTCACATGCCAGTGATTAGAGTGGCCTCAGGTCTTTGATCATCAGTTGTTTCGTATTCTCCTAATTATTTAATGTCACAATAATTGTCGACTTTTGCATTGTTATTTTCTACGATAAATATTTGTAGTTAATCTTGCGGACGTCGCATTACGCCAGAGAAAGATTAGGTCTGTTTTGTGCGTGCAATGTTGGCTTTTTCATTTGACATGTGACAATAGAAGGGCAGAAAACACAAGAAAGCACAACAATTCCGCGCACGCATCTCCCTTTCTGCAAAGTGCTTTGGAATTCTCTCATTAGCGTCGGTGGTGTAAAGGTTAGCATTGTTGCCTTCCAAGCAATAGATCCGGGTTCACTTCCCGGCTGATGCATTTCAATATGACGTTGTTGAATAATCATACGGAAATGTATTGAGGCAAAATTTGCCTCCATAATATTGGAACAGCCTAATTCTTTATAAAACTACCCCTTCTGAAAATGTCCAGGTTCACATGCCAGTGCTTAGATTGTGCTCAGGACTTTGATCATCAGTTGCTTCGTATTCTCCTAATTATTTAATGTCACAATAATTGTTGACTTTTGCATTGTCATTTTCTACGATAAATATTTGTAGTTAATCTTGCGGACGTCGTATTACGCTACAGAAAGATAGGTAGGTCAGTTTTGTGCGTGCAATCTTGGCTTTTTCATTTGACAAGTGACCATAGGAAGTCAGAAAACACAAGAAAGCGCAAGTATTACGTGCACGCATCACCCTTTTTGCAAAGTGCTTTGGAGTTCTCTCATCAGCGTCGGTGATGTAAAGGTTAGCATTGTTGCCTTCCCAGCAATAGATCCGGGTTCAATTCACGGCTAACGCATTTTGCTTCTAGATTATATTTCTAGTCTATTGGCTTCGCTTCTTGTGGTTCGTACTTGAGAGATGATTAGAAGAGCAATCCTTTATGGCAGTTTTGAATTTTTTGAGTTATCAAGTCACAAGGGAAAATAATATATCTCGAAAGATGCTCATATTTTGACCGTGGAAGTACCTTACGTTTAATTAATCTGACATTACTGCTATCAGCGTCGGTGGTGTAAAGGTTAGCATTGTTGCCTTCCAAGCAATAGATCCGCGTTCGATTCCCCGCCGACGCATTTCAATATGAGGTTGTAGAATAATCATACCGAAATGTATTGAGGCAAAATTCGCCTCCATAATATTGGAACAGCCGAATTCTCTATTAGACTACCTCTTCTGAAAATGTCCAGGTTAACATGCCAGTGCTTAGAGTGTCCTCAGGCTTTTTGATATTCAGTTGTTTCGTATTCTCCTAATTATTTAATGTCACAATAATTGTCGACTTTTGCATTGTCATTTTCTACGATAAATATTTGTAGTTAATCTTGCGGACGTCGTATTACGCCACAGAAAGATTAGGTCAGTTTTGTGCGTGCAATTTTGGCTTTTTCATTTGACAGGTGACAATAGAAAGGCAGAAAACACAAGAAAGCACAACAATTCCGCGCACGCATCTCCCTTTCTGCAAAGTGCTTTGGAGTTCTCCCATCAACGTCGGTGGTGTAAAGGTTAGCATTGTTGCCTTTCAAGCAATAGATCCGGGTTCAATTCCCGGCTGACGCACTTCAATATCAGGTTGTTGAATAATCATACCGAAATGTATTGAGGCAAAATTTGCCTCCAGAATATTGGAGCAGCCTAATTCTTTATTAAACTACCCATTCTGAAAATGTCCAGGTTCACATGCCAGTGCTTAGATTGTGCTCAGAAACTTTGATCATCAGTTGTTTCGTATTCTCCTAATTAATTAATGTCACAAAAATTGTCGACTTTTGCATTGTCATTTTCTACGATAAATATTTGTAGTTAACCTTGCGGACGTCGTATTACGGTACAGAAAGATAGATAGGTCAGTTTTGTGCGTGCAATCTTGCCTTTTTCATTTGACAGGTGACAATAGAAGGGCAGAAAACACAAGAAAGCGCAAGTATTGCGCGCACGCATCTCCCTTTCTGCAAAGTGATTTGGAGTTATCTCATCAGCGTCGGTGGTGTAAAGGTTAGCATTGTTGCCTTCCAAGCAATAGATCCGGGTTCAATTCCCAGCTGACGCATTTTGCTTCTAGAATATATTTCTAGTCTATTAGCTTCGGTTCTTGTGGTTCGTACTTGAGAGATGATTAGAAGAGCAATCATTTATGGCAGGGTTGTATTTTTTGAGTTATCAAGTCACAAGGGAAAAGCATATATCTCGAAAGATGCCCATATTTTGACCGCGGAAGTACCTTACGTTTAATAAATCTAACATTTCTGCTATCAGCGTCGGTGGTGTAAAAGTTAGCATTGTTGCCTTTCAAGCAATAGATCCGGGTTCAATTCCCGGCTGACGCACTTCAATATCAGGTTGTTGAATAATCATACCGAAATGTATTGAGGCAAAATTTGCCTCCAGAATATTGGAGCAGCCTAATTCTTTATTAAACTACCCATTCTGAAAATATCCAGGTTCACATGCCAGTGCTTAGATTGTGCTCAGGACTTTGATCATCAGTTGTTTCGTATTCTCCTAATTAATTAATGTCACAATAATTGTCGACTTTTGCATTGTCATTTTCTACGATAAATATTTGTAGTTAACCTTGCGGACGTCGTATTACGGTACAGAAAGATAGGTAGGTCAGTTTTGTGCGTGCAATCTTGCCTTTTTCATTTGACAGGTGACAATAGAAGGGCAGAAAACACAAGAAAGCGCAAGTATTGCGCGCACGCATCTCCCTTTCTGCAAAGTGATTTGGAGTTCTCTCATCAGCGTCGGTGGTGTAAAGGTTAGCATTGTTGCCTTCCAAGCAATAGATCCGGGTTCAATTCCCAGCTGACGCATTTTGCTTCTAGAATATATTTCTAGTCTATTAGCTTCGGTTCTTGTGGTTCCTACTTGAGAGATGATTAGAAGAGGAATCATTTATGGCAGGGTTGTATTTTTTGAGTTATCAAGTCACAAGGGAAAAGCATATATCTCGAAAGATGCCCATATTTTGACCGCGGAAGTACCTTACGTTTAATAAATCTAACATTTCTGCTATCAGCGTTGGTGGTGTAAAGGTTAGCATTGTTGCCTTCCAAGCAATAGATCCGGGTTCAATTCCCGGCTGACGCATTTCAATATGACGTTGTTGAATAATCATACCGAAATGTATTGAGGCAAAATTTGCCTCCATAATATTGGAACAGCCTAATTCTTTATTAAACTACCCCCTCTGAAAATGTCCAGGTTCACATGCCAGTGCTTAAATTGTGCTCAGGACTTTGATCATCAGTTGTTTCGTATTCTCCTATTTATTTAATGTCACAATAATTGTTGACTTTTGCATTGTCATTTTCTACGATAAATATTTGCAGTTAATCTTGCAGACGTCGTATTACGCTACAGAAAGATAGGTAGGTCAATTTTGTGCGTGCAATCTTAGCTTTTTCATTTGACAAGTGACCATAGGAAGTCAGAAAACACAAGAAAGCGCAAGTATTACGTGCACGCATCTCCCTTTCTGCAAAGTGCTTTGGAGTTCTCTCATCAGCGTCGGTGGTGTAAAGGTTAGCATTGTTGCCTTCCCAGCAATAGATCCGGGTTCAATTCCCGGCTGACGCCTTTTGCTTCTAGATTATAGTTCTAGTCTATTAACTTCGGTTCTTGTGGTTCGTACTTGAGAGATGATTAGAGGAGCAATCCTTTATTGCAAGGCTGAATTTTTTGAGTTATCAAGTCACAAGGGAAAAGCATATATCTCGAAAGATGCCCATATTTTGACCGTGGAAGTACCTTACGTTTAATAAATCTAACATTTCTGCTATCAGCGTCGGTGGTGTAAAAGTTAGCATTGTTGCCTCCCAAGCAATAGATCCGGGTTCAATTCCCGGCTGACGCATTTCGATATGAGGTTGTAATATAATCATATCGAAATGTATTGAGGCAAAATTTGCCTCCATAATATTGGAACAGCGTAATTCTTTATTAAACTACCCCTTTCTGAAAATGTCCAGGTTCACATGCCAGTGCTTAGATTGTGCTCAGGACTTTGATCATCAGTTGTTTCGTATTCTCCCAATTAATTAATGTCACAATAATTGTCGACTTTTGCATTGTCATTTTCTACGATAAATATTTGTAGTTAACCTTGCGGACGTCGTATTACGGTACAGAAAGATAGGTAGGTCAATTTTGTGCGTGCAATCTTGGCTTTTTCATTTGACAGGTGACAATAGAAGGGCAGAAAACACAAGAAAGCGCAAGTATTGCGCGCACGCATCTCCCTTTCTGCAAAGTGTTTTGGAGGTCTCTCATCAGCGTCGGTGGTGTAAAGGTTAGCATTGTTGCCTTCCAAGCAATAGATCTGCGTTCGATTCCCGGCCGACGCATTTCAATATGAGGTTGTAGAATAATCATACCGAAATGTATTGAGGCAAAATTTGCTTCCAGAATATAGGAGCAGCCTAATTCTCTATTAGACTACCACTTCTGAAAATGTCCAGGTTCACATGCCAGTGCTTAGAGTGTCCTCAGGCATTTTGATATTCAGTTGTTTCGTATTCTCCCAAATATTTAATGTCACAGTAACTGCCAACTTTCGCATTGTCATTTTATACGATAAATATTTGTAGTTAATCTTGCGGACGTCGTATTACACCACAGAAAGATTAAGTCAGTTTTGTGCGTGCAATCTTGGCTTTTTCATTTGACAGGTGACAATAGAAGGGCGGAACACACAAGAAAGCACAACAATTCCGCGCACGCATCTCCCTTTCTGCAAAGTGCTTTGGACTTCTCTCATCAGCGTCGGTGGTGTAAAGGTTAGCATTGTTGCCTTCCAAGCAATAGATCCGGGTTCAATTCCCGGCTGACGCATTTCAATATGATGTTGTTGAATAATCATACCGAAATGTATTGAGGCAAAATTTGCTTCCAGAGTATAGGAGCAGCCTAATTATTTATTAAACAACCCTTTCTGAAAATGTCCAGGTTCACATGCCAATGCTTAGATTGTGCTCAGGACTTTGATCATCAGTTGTTTCGTATTCTCCCAATTAATTAATGTCACAATAATTGTCGACTTTTGCATTGTCATTTTCTACGATAAATATTTGTAGTTAACCTTGCGGACGTCGTATTACGGTACAAAAAGATAGGTAGGTCAATTTTGTGCGTGCAATCTTGGCTTTTTCATTTGACAGGTGACAATAGAAGGGCAGAAGACACAAGAAAGCGCAAGGATTGCGCGCACGCATCTCCCTTTCTGCAAAGTGCTTTGGAGGTCTCTCATCAGCGTCGGTGGTGTAAAGGTTAGCATTGTTGCCTTCCAAGCAATTGATCCGCGTTCGATTCCCGGCCGACGCATTTCAATATGAGGTTGTAGAATAATCATACCGAAATGTATTGAGGCAAAATTTGACTCCATAATATTGGAACAGCCTAATTCTCTATTAGACTACCACTTCTGAAAATGTCCAGGTTCACATGCCAGTGCTTAGAGTGTCCTCAGGCATTTTGATATTCAGTTGTTTCGTATTCTCCCAAATATTTAATGTCACAGTAACTGCCAACTTTCGCATTGTCATTTTATACGATAAATATTTGTAGTTAATCTTGCGGACGTCGTATTACGCCACAGAAAGATTAAGTCAGTTTTGTGCGTGCAATCTTGGCTTTTTCATTTGACAGGTGACAATAGAAGGGCGGAACACACAAGAAAGCACAACAATTCCGCGCACGCATCTCCCTTTCTGCAAAGTGCTTTGGACTTCTCTCATCAGCGTCGGTGGTGTAAAGGTTAGCATTGTTGCCTTCCAAGCAATAGATCCGGGTTCAATTCCCGGCTGACGCATTTCAATATGAGGTTGTTGAATAATCATACCGAAATGTATTGAGGCAAAATTTGCCTCCAGAATATAGGAGCAGCCTAATTATTTATTAAACTACCCTTTCTGAAAATGTCCAGGTTCACATGCCAATGCTTAGATTGTGCTCAGGACTTTGATCATCAGTTGTTTCGTATTCTCCCAATTAATTAATGTCAAAATAATTGTCGACTTTTGCATTGTCATTTTCTACGATAAATATTTGTAGTTAATCTTGCGGACGTCGTATTACGGTAGAGAAAGATAGGTAGGTCAATTTTGTGCGTGCAATCTTGGCTTTTTCATTTGACAGGTGACAATAGAAAGGCAGAAAACACAAGAAAGCGTAAGTATTGCGCGCACGCATCTCCCTTTCTGCAAAGTGCTTTGGAGGTCTCTCATCAGCGTCGGTGGTGTAAAGGTTAGCATTGTTGCCTTCCAACCAAAATTTGCCTCCAGAATATTGGAGCAGCCTAATTCTCTATTAGACTACCACTTCTGAAAATGTCCAGGTTCACATGCCAGTGCTTAGAGTGTCCTCAGGCATTTTGATATTCAGTTGTTTCGTATTCTCCCAAATATTTAATGTCACAATAACTGCCGACGTTCGCATTGTCATTTTCTACGATAAATATTTGTAGTTAATCTTGCGGACGTCGTATTACGCCACAGAAAGATTAGGTCAGTTTTGTGCGTGCAATCTTGGCTTTTTCATTTGACAGGTGACAATAGAAGGGCAGAACACACTAGAAAGCACAACAATTCCGCGCACGCATCTCCCTTTCTGCAAAGTGCTTTGGAGTTCTCTCATCAGCGTCGGTGGTGTAAAGGTTAGCATTCTTGCCTTCCAAGCAATAGATCTGGGTTCAATTCCCGGCTGACGCATTTTAATATGAGGTTGTTGAATAATCATACCAAAATGTATTGAGGCAAAATTTGCATCCAGAATATAGGAGCAGCCTAATTATTTATTAAACTACCCCTTCTGAAAATGTCCAGGTTCACATGCCAGTGCTTAGATTGTGCTCAGGACTTTGATCATCAGTTGTTTCGTATTCTCCTAATTAATTAATGTCACAATAATTGTCGACTTTTGCATTGTCATTTTCTACGATAAATATTTGTAGTTAATCTTGCGGACGTCGTATTACGCTACAGAAAGATAGGTAGTTAAGTTTTGTGCGTGCAATCTTGAATTTTTCATTTGACAGGTGACAATAGAAGGGCAGAACACACAAGAAAGCACAACAATTCCGTGCACGCATCTCCCTTTCTGCAAAGTGCTTTGGACTTCTCTCATCAGCGTCGGTGGTGTAAAGGTTAGCATTGTTGCCTTCCAAGCAATAGATCCGGGTTCAATTCCCGGCTGACGCATTTTGCTTCTAGAATTTATTTCTAGTCTATTAATTTCGGTTCTTGTGGTTCGTACTTGAGAGATGATTAGAAGAGCAATCATTTATGGCAGGGTTGAATTTTTTGAGTTATCAAGTCAAAAGGGAAAAGCATATATCTTGAAAGATGCCCATATTTTGACCGCGGAAGTACCTTACGTTTAATAAGTCTAACATTTCTGCTATCAGCGTCGGTGGTGTAAAGGTTAGCATTTTTGCCTTCAAGCAATAGATCCGCGTTCGATTCCCGGCCGACGCATTCCAATATGAGGTTGCAGAATATTCATACCGAAATGTATTGAGGCCAAATTTCCCTCCATAATATTGGAACACCCTAATTCTTTATTAGACTACCCCTTCTGAAAATGTCCAGTTTCACATGCCAGCGCTTAGAGTGTCCTCAGGACTTTGGATCATCAGTTGTTTCGTATTCTCCCAATTATTTAATGTCACAATAATTGCCGACTTTTGCATTGTCATTTTCTACGATAAATATTTGTAGTTAATCTTGCGGACGTCGTCTTACGCCACAGAAAGAAAGGTAGGTCAGTTTTTTGCGTGCAATCTTGGCTTTTTTATTTGACAGGTGACAATAGAAGGTCAGAAAACACAAGAAAGCACAACAATTCCGCGCACGCATCTCCCTTTCTGCAAAGTGCTTTGGAGGTCTCTCATCAGCGTCGGTGGTGTAAAGGTTAGCATTGTTGCCTTCCAACTAATAGATCCGGGTTCAATTCCCGGCTGACGCATTTGGTCCTAGATTTTTTTTCTAGTCTATTAACTTCGGTTCTTGTGGTTCGTCCTTGAGAGACGATTAGAAGAGCAATCCTTTATGGCAAGGTTGAACGTTTTTGAGTTATCCAGTCACAAGGTAAAAGCATATAAAACGAAAGATGGCCATATTCTGATCGCGGAAGTACCTTACGTTTAATAAATCTAACATTTCTGTTATCCGCGTCGGTGGAGTAAAGGTTAGCATTGTTGCCTTCCAAGCAATAGATCCGGGTTCAATTACCGGCTGACGCATTTTGCTTCTAGAATTTATTTCTAGTCTATTAACTTCGGTTCTTGTGGTTCGTACTTGAGAGATGATTAGAAGAGCAATCATTTATGGCAGGGTTGAATTTTTTGAGTTATCAAGTCACAAGGGAAAAGCATATATCTCGAAAGATGCCCATATTTTGACCGCGGACTTAACTTACGTTTAATAAGTTTAACATTTCTGCTATCAGCGCCGGTGGTGTAAAAGTTAGCATTGTTGCCTTCCAAGCAATAGATCCACGTTCGATTCCCGGCCGACGCATTTCAATATGAGGTTGTAAAATAGTCATACCGAAATGTATTGAGGCAAAATTTGCCTCCATAATAATGGAAGAGCCTAATTCTCTATTAGGCTACCCCTTCTGAAAATGTCCAGTTTCACATGCCAGTGCTTAGAGTGTCCTCAGGACTTTGGATCATCAGTTGTTTCGTATTCTCCCAACTATTTTATGTCACAATAATTGCCGACTTTTGCATTGTCATTTTCTACGATAAACATTTGTAGTTAATCTTGCGGACGTCGTATTACGCCACAGAAATATAGGTAGGTCAGTTTTGTGCGTGCAATCTTGGTTTAGATGACAATAGAAGGGAAGACAACACAAGAAAGCGCAAGTATTGCGCGCACACATCTCCCTTTCTGCAAAGTGCTTTGGAGTTCACTCATCAGCGTCGGTGGTGTAAAGGTTAGCATTGTTGCCTTCCAAGCAATAGATCCGGGTTCAATTCCCGGCTGACGCATTTTGCTTCTAGATTTTATTTCTAGTCTATTAACTTCGGTTCTTGTGGTTCGTACTTGAGAGATTATTAGAGGATCAATCCTTTATGGCAGGGGTGAATGTTTTGTGTTATCAAGTCACAAGGGAAAAGCATATATCTCGAAAGATGCCCATGTTTTGACCGCGGAAGTACCTTACGTTTAATAAATCTAACATTTCTGCTATCAGCGTCGGTGGTGTAAAGGTTAGCATTGTTGCCTTCCAAGCAAAAGATCCGCGTTCGATTCCCGGCCGACGCATTTTAATATGAGGTTGTATAATAATCCTACCGAAATGTATTGAGGCAAAATTTGCCTCCATAATATTGGAACAGCCTAATTCTCTATTAGACTACCCCTTCTGAAAATGTCCAGGTTCACATGCCAGAGCCTAGAGTATCCTCAGGACATTTGATTTTCAGTTGTTTCGCATTCTCCCAAATATTTAATGTCACAATAACTGCCCACTTTCGCATTGTCATTTTCTACCATAAATATTTGTAGTTAATCTTGCGGACGTTGTATTACGCCGCAGAAAGATAGGTAGTAGGTCAGTTTTCTGCGTGCAATCTTGGCTTTTTCATTTGACAGGTGACAAAAGAAGAGCAGAAAACACAAGAAAGCGCAAGTATTGCGCGCTCGCATCTCCTTTTCTGCAAAGTGCTCTGGAGTTCTCTCATCAGCGTCGGTGGTGTAAAGGTTAGCATTGTTGTCTTCGAAGCAATAGATCCGGGTTCAATTCCCGGCTGACGCATTTTGGTTCTAGATTTTATTTCTAGTCTATTAACTTCGGTTCTTGTGGTTCGTACTTGAGAGATGATTAGAAGAGCAATCCTTTATGGCAGGGTTGAATTTTTTGAGTTATCAAGTCACAAGGTAAAAGGATATAACACGAAAGATGACCATATTTTGATCGTGGAAGTACCTTACGTTTAATAAATCTAACATTTCTGCTATCAGCGTCGGTGGTGTAAAGTTTAGCCTCGTTGCCTTGCAAGCAATAGATACGGGTTCGATTTCCGGCCGACGCATTTCAATATGAGGTTGTAGAATAATCATACCGAAATGTATTGAGGCAAAATTTACCTCCATAATATTGGAACAGCACAATTCTTTATTAGACTACCCCTTCTGAAACTCTCCAGGTTCACATGCCAGAGCTTAGAGTGTCCTCAGGACTTTTGATCATCAGTTGTTTCGTATTCTCCCAATTATTTAATGTCACAATAATTGTCGACTTTTGCATTGTCATTTTCTACGATAAATATTTGTAGTTACTCTTGCGGACGTCGTATTACGCGTCAGAAAGATTAGGTCAGTCTTGTGCGTGCAATCTTGGTTTTTTCATTTGACAGGTGACAATAGAAGGGCAGAAAACACATGAAAGCACAACAATTCCGCGCACGCATCTCCCTTTCTGCAAAGTGCTTTGGAGTTGTCTCATCAGCGTCGGTGGTGTAAACGTTTGCATTGTTGCCTTCCAAGCACCGGGTTCAATACCCGGCTGACGCATTTCAATATGCGGTTGTTGAAAAATCATACCGAGATGTATTGAGGCGAAATTTGCCTCCATAATATTGGAACAGCCTAATTCTTTATTAAACTACCCGTTCTGAAAATGTCCAGGTTCACATGCCAGTGCTTAGATTGTGCTCAGGACTATGATCATCAGTTGTTTCGTATTCTCCTAATTATTTTAACGTCACAATAATTGTCGACTCTTGCATTGTCATTTTCAACGATAAATATTTGTAGTTAAGGTTGCGGACGTCGTATTACGCTACAGAAAGATAGGTAGGTCAGTTTTGTGCATGCAATCTTGAATTTTTCATTTGACAGGTGACAATAGAAGGGCAGAAAACACAAGAAAGCGCAAGTATTGCGCGCTGGCAGCTCCCTTTCTGCAAAGTGCTCTGGAGTTCTCTCATCAGCGTCGGTGGTGTAAAGGTTAGCATTGTTGCCTTCGAAGCAATAGATCCGGGTTCAATTCCCGGCTGACGCATTTTGGTTCTAGATTTTATTTCTAGTCTATTAACTTCGGGTGTTGTGGTTCGTACTTGAGAGATGATTAGAAGAGCAATCCTTTATGGCAGGGTTGAATTTTTTGAGTTATCAAGTCACAAGGGAAAAGCATATATCTCGAAAGATGCCCATATTTTGACCGCGGAAGTACCTTAAGTTTAATAAATCTAACATTTCTGCTATCAGCGTCGGTGGTGTAAAGTTTAGCCTTGTTGCCTTCCAAGCAATAGATACGGATTCGATTTCCGGCCGACGCATTTCAATATAAGGTTGTAGAATAATCATACCGAAATGTATTGAGGCAAAATTTACCTCCATAATATTGGAACAGCGTAATTCTTTATTAGACTACCCCTTCTGAAAATGTCCAGGTTCACATGCCAGAGCTTAGAGTGTCCTCAGGACTTTTGATCATCAGTTGTTTCGTATTTTCCAAATTATTTAATGTCACAATAATTGTCGACTTTTGCATTGTCATTTTCTACGATAAATATTTGTAGTTAATCTTGCGGACGTCGTATTACGCCGCAGAAAGATAGGTAGTAGGTCAGTTTTCTGCGTGCAATCTTGGCTTTTTCATTTGACAGGAGACAATAGAAGGGCAGACAACACAAGAAAGCACAACTATTCCGTGCACGCATCTCCCATTCTGCAAAGTACTTGAGAGTTCTCTCATCAGCGTCGGTGGTGTAAGGGTTAGCATTGTTGCCTTCCAAGCAATAGATCTGGGTTCAATTCCCGGCTGTCGCATTTTGCTTCTAGATTTTATTTCTAGTCTATTAACTTCGGTTCTTGTGGTTCGTACTTGAGAGATGATTAAAAAAGCAATCCTTTATGGCAGGGTTGAATGTTTTTGAGTTATCAAGTCACAAGGTAAAAGGATATAACACGAAAGATGACCATATTTTGATCGTGGAAATACCTTACGTTTAATAAATCTAACATTTCTGCTATCAGCGTCGGTGGTGTAAAGTTTAGCCTCGTTGCCTTGCAAGCAATAGATACGGGTTCAATTTCCGGCCGACGCATTTCAATATGAGGTTGTAGAATAATCATACCGAAATGTATTGAGGCAAAATTTACCTCCATAATATTGGAACAGCCTAATTCTTTATTAGACTACCCCTTCTGAAACTCTCCAGGTTCACATGCCAGAGCTTAGAGTGTCCTCAGGACTTTTGATCATCAGTTGTTTCGTATTCTCCCAATTATTTAATGTCACAATAATTGTCAACTTTTGCATTGTCATTTTCAACGATAAATATTTGTAGTTAAGGTTGCGGACGTCGTATTACGCTACAGAAAGATAGTCAGGTCAGTTTTGTGCATGCAATCTTGAATTTTTCATTTGACAGGTGACAATAGAAGGGCAGAAAACACAAGAAAGCGCAAGTATTGCGCGCTGGCAGCTCCCTTTCTGCAAAGTGCTCTGGAGTTCTCTCATCAGCGTCGGTGGTGTAAAGGTTAGCATTGTTGCCTTCGAAGCAATAGATCCGGGTTCAATTCCCGGCTGACGCATTTTGGTTCTAGATTTTATTTCTAGTCTATTAACTTCGGGTGTTGTGGTTCGTACTTGAGAGATGATTAGAAGAGCAATCCTTTATGGCAGGGTTGAATTTTTTGAGTTATCAAGTCACAAGGGAAAAGCATATATCTCGAAAGATGCCCATATTTTGACCGCGGAAGTACCTTAAGTTTAATAAATCTAACATTTCTGCTATCAGCGTCGGTGGTGTAAAGGTTAGCATTGTTGCCTTCCAAGCAATAGATCCGGGTTCAATTCCCGGCTGACGCATTTTTCTTCTAGATTTTATTTCTAGTCTATTAACTTCGGTTCTTGTGGTTCGTACTTGAGAGATGATTAGAAGAGCACTCCTTTGCGGCAGGGTTGAATATGTTGAGTTATCAAGTCACAAGGGAAAAGCATATAACGCGAAAGATGCCCATATTTTGACCGCGGAAGTACCGTACGTTTAATAAATCTAACGTTTCTGCTATCAGCGTCGGTGGTGTAAAGGTTAGCATTGTTGCCTTCCAGGCAATAGATCCGGGTTCGATTCCCGGCCGACGCATTTCAATATGAGGTTGTAGAATAATCATACCGAAATGTATTGAAGCAAAATTTGCCTCCATAATATTGGAACAGCCTAATTCTCTATTAGACTACCCCTTCTGAAAATGTCCAGGTTCACATGCCAGTGCCTAGAGTGTCCTCAGGACTTTTGATCTTCAATTGTTTCGTATTCTCCCAAATATTTAATGTCACAATAACTGCCGACGTTCGCATTGTCATTTTCTACGATAAATATTTGTAGTTAATCTTGCGGACGTCGTATTACGCGTCAGAAAGATTAGGTCAGTCTTGTGCGTGCAATCTTGGTTTTTTCATTTGACAGGTGACAATAGAAGGGCAGAAAACACATGAAAGCACAAAAATTCCGCGCACGCATCTCCCTTTCTGCAAAGTGCTTTGGAGTTGTCTCATCAGCGTCGGTGGTGTAAACGTTTGCATTGTTGCCTTCCAAGCACCGGGTTCAATACCCGGCTGACGCATTTCAATATTCGGTTGTTGAAAAATCATACCGAGATGTATTGATGCGAAATTTGCCTCCATAATATTGGAACAGCCTAATTCTTTATTAAACTACCCGTTCTGAAAATGTCCAGGTTCACATGCCAGTGCTTAGATTGTGCTCAGGACTATGATCATCAGTTGTTTCGTATTCTCCTAATTATTTAATGTCACAATAATTGTCGACTCTTGCATTGTAATTTTCAACGATAAATATTTGTAGTTAAGGTTGCGGACGTCGTACTACGCTACAGAAAGATAGGTAGGTCAGTTTTTTGCATGCAATCTTGAATTTTTCATTTGACAGGTGACAATAGAAGGGCAGAAAACACAAGAAAGCGCAAGTATTGCGCGCTGGCAGCTCCCTTTCTGCAAAGTGCTCTGGAGTTCTCTCATCAGCGTCGGTGGTGTAAAGGTTAGCATTGTTGCCTTCGAAGCAATAGATCCGGGTTCAATTCCCGGCTGACGCATTTTGCTTCTAGATTTTATTTCTAGTCTATTAACTTCGGGTGTTGTGGTTCGTACTTGAGAGATGATTAGAAGAGCAATCTTTTATGGCAGGGTTGAATTTTTTGAGTTATCAAGTCACAAGGGAAAAGCATATATCTCGAAAGATGCCCATATTTTGACCGCGGAAGTACCTTAAGTTTAATAAATCTAACATTTCTGCTATCAGCGTCGGTGGTGTAAAGGTTAGCATTGTTGCCTTCCAAGCAATAGATCCGGGTTCCATTCCCGGCTGACTCATTTTGCTTCTATATTTTATTTCTAGTCTAGTAACTTTGGTTCTTGTGGTGTGTCCTTGAGAGACGATTAGAAGAGCAATCCTTTATGGCAGGGTTGAATGTTTTTGAGATATCAAGTCACAAGGGAAAAGCATATAACACGAAAGATTGCCATATTTTGATCGCGGAAGTACCTTACGTTTAATAAATCTAACTTTTCTGCTATCAGCGTCGGTGGTGTAAAGTTTAACCTTGTTGCCTTCCAAGCAATAGATACGGGTTCGATTTCCGGCCGACGCATTTCAATATGAGGATGTAGAATAATCATACCGAAATGTATTGAGGCAAAATTTACCTCCATAATATTGGAACAGCCTAATTCTTTATTAGACTACCCCTTCTGAAAATGTCCAGGTTCACATGCCAGAGTTTAGAGTGTCCTCAGGACTTTTGATCACCAGTTGTTTCGTATTCTCCCAAATATTTAATGTCACCATAATTGTCGACTTTTGCATTGTCATTTTCTACGATAAATATTTGTAGTTAATCTTGCGGACCTCGTATTACGCCACAGAAAGATTAGGTCAGTTTTTTGCGTGCAATCTTATCTTTTTCATATGACAGGTGACAATAGAAGGGCAGACAACACAAGAAAACGCAAGTATTCCGCGCACGCATCTCCCTTTCTTCAAAGTGCTTGGGAGTTCTCTCATCAGCGTCGGTGGTAAAAAGGTTAGCATTGTTGCCTTCCAAGCAATAGATCCAAGTTCGATTCCCGGCTGACGCATTTTGCTTCTAGATTTCATGTTCTAGTCTATTAGCTTCGGTTCTTGTGGTTCGTACTTGAGAGATGATTATAAGAGCAATCCTTTATGGCAGGGTTAAAGGTTTTTGGGTTATCAAGTCACAAGGGAAAGGCATATAATACGAAAGATGCCCATATTTTGGTCGCGGAGGTACCTTACATTAAATAACTCTAATATTTCTGCTATCAGCGTCGGTGGTGTAATGTTAGCATTGTTGCCTTCCAAGGAATAGATCCCGGTTGGATTCCCGGCTGACGCATTTTGCTTCTAGATTTTATTTCTAGTCTATTAACTTCGGTTCTTGCGGTGCGTCCTTGAGAGACGATGATTAGAAAAGCAATCCTTTATGGCAGGGTTGAATGTTTTTGAGTTATCAAGTCACAAGGGAAAAACATATAATACGTAAGCTGCCCATATTTTGATCGCGAAGGTCCCTTACATTTATTAACTCTAACATTGATGCTATCAAGGTCGGTGGTGTAAAGTTAATGAATTGTTGCCTTCGAAGCAATATATCGGGGTTCGATTCCCGGCCAGCGTATTTCAATATGAGTTTGTAGATTAATCATTTCCGAAATGTATTGAGGCAAAATGTTCCTCCATCATATTGGAACAGCCTAATTCTCTTTTAGACTACCCCTTCTGAAAATGTCCAGGTTCATATGCCGTTACTTAGAGTGTCCTCAGGACTTTTGAACTTCAGTTGTTTCGTATTGTCCCAATTATTTAATGTCCCAATTATTGCTGACTTTGGCATTGTCATTTTCTACGATAAATGTTTGTAATTAGTCTTACAAACGTCGTATTACGCCACAGAAAGATAGGTAGGTCAGTTTTGTGCGTGCAATCCTGCCTTTTTCATTTGACATGTGACAATAGAAGGGCACACAACACAGGAAAGCGCAAGCATTCCGCGAACTCATCTCCCTTTCTGCAAAGTGCTTGGGAGTTCTTTCATCAGCGTCTTTGGTGTAAAGGTTAGCATTGTTGCCTTCCAAGCAATAGATCCGGGTTCGACTCCTGGCTGACGCATTGTGCTTTTAGACTTCATGTTCTAGTCTATTAACTTCGGCTCTTGTGGTTCTTACTTGAGAGATGATTAGAAGGGCAATCCTTTATGGCAGGGTTGAATGTTTTTAAGGTTATCAAGTCATAAGGGAAAAGCATATAATACGAAAGATGCCCATATGTTAGTCGCGGAAGTACCTTACATGTAATAACCCTAACATTTCTGCTATCAGTGTCGGTGGTGTAAAGGTTAGCATTGTTGCCTTCCAAGCAATAGATCCGGGCTCGATTCCCGGATGACGCATTGTGCTTTTACATTTCATGTTCTAGTCTATTAACTTCGGTTCTTGTGGTTCTTACTTGAGAGATGATTAGAAGGGCACTCTTTTATGGCAGGGTTGAATGTTTTTGAGTTATCAAGTCACAAGGGAAAAGCATATAATACGAAAGAAGCCCATATTTTGATCGC
Source organism: Hydractinia echinata (assembly GCA_030067915.1). Taxonomy (NCBI): domain Eukaryota; kingdom Metazoa; phylum Cnidaria; class Hydrozoa; order Anthoathecata; family Hydractiniidae; genus Hydractinia; species Hydractinia echinata. The sequence continues at coordinate 51,534 of JASGCC010000387.1, read as the reverse complement.
AGAAGTACCTTACGTTTAATAACTCTAACATTGCTGCGATCAGCGTTGGTGGTGTAAAGGTTAGCATTGTTGCCTTCCAAGCAATAGATCCCGGTTCGATTCCCGGCTGACGCATTGTGTTTTTAGATTTCATTTTCTAGTCTATTAACTTCGGTTTCTGTGGTTCTTACTTGAGAGATGATTAGAAGGGCAATTCTTTATGGCAGTGTTTATTGTTTTTAAGGTTATCAAGGCATAAGGGAAAAGCATATAATAGGAAAGATGCCCACATTTTGGTCGCGGAAGTACCTTACATTTAATAACCCTAACATTTCTGCTATCAGCGTCGGTGGTGTAAAGGTTAGCATTGTTGCCTTCCAGGAAATAGCTCCGGTTTCGATTCCCGGCCGATGCATTTCAATATGAGTTTGTAGATTAATCATTCCCGAAATGTATTGAGGCAAAATGTTCCTCCATAATATTGGAACAGCCTAATTCTCTTTTAGACTACCCCTTCTGAAAATGTCCACTTTCATATGCCAGTTCTTACAGTGTCCTCGGGACTTTTGATCTTCAGTTGTTTCGTGTTCTCCCAATTATTTAATGTCCCAATTATTGTTGACTTTCGCATTGTCATTTTCTACGCTAAATATTTGTAGTTAGTCTTGCGAACGTCGTATTACGCCACAGAAAGATAGGTAGGTCAGTTTTGTGCGTGCAATCTTGCTTTTTTCATTTGAAATGTGACAATAGAAGGAAAGACAACACAAGAAAGCGCAAGTATTCCGCGAACTCATCTCCCGTTCTGCAAAGTGTTTGGGAGTTCTCTAATCAGCGTCGGTGTTGTAAAGGTTAGCATTCTTGCCTTCCAAGCAATAGATCTGGGTTCGATTCCCGGATGACGCTTTGTTCTTTTACATTTCATGTTCTAGTCTATTAACTTCGGTTCTTGTGGTTCATACTTGAGAGATGATTAGAAGGGCAATCCTTTATGGCAGGGTTGCATGTTTTTGAGTTATCAAGTCACAAGGGAAAAGCATAAAATACGAAAGATGCCCATATTTTGATCGCAGAAGTACCTTACGTTTAATAATTCCAACATTTCTGCTATCAGCGTCGGTGGTGTAAAGGTTAGCATTGTTGCCTTCCAAGCAATAGATCTGGGTTCGATTCCCGGATGACGCATTGTGCTTTTACATTTTATGTTCTAGTCTATTAACTTCGGTTCTTGTGGTTCTTACTTGAGAGATGATTAGAAGGGCAATCCCTTATGGCAGGGTTGAATGTTTTTGAGTTATCAAGTCATAAGTGAAAAGCATATAATGCGAAAGATGCCCATATTATGGTCGCGGAGGTACCTTACATTATGTAACTCTAACATTTCTGCTATCAGCGTCGGTGGTGTAATGTTAGCATTGTTGCCTTCCAAGCAATAGATCCGGGTCCGATTCCCGGCTGACGCATTTTGGTTCTACATTTCATGTTTTAGTCTGGTTCGTACTTGAAAGATGATTAGAAGAACAATCCTTTATGGCAGGGTTGAATGTTATTAAGTCATCAAGTCACAAGGGAAAAGCATAAAATACGAAAGATGCCCATATTTTGATCGCAGAAGTACCTTACGTTTAATAACTCTAACATTTCTGCCATCAGCGTCGGTGGTGTGAAGGTTAGCATTGTTGCCTTCCAAGCAATAGATCCGGCTTCGAATCCCAGCTGACGCATTTTGCTTCTAGATTTCATGTTCTAGTCTGGTTCGTACTTGAGAGATGATTAGAAGAGCAATCCCTTATGGCAGGGTTAAAGGTTTTTGAGTTATCAAGTCACAAGGGAAAAGCATATAATACGAAAGATGCCCATATTTTGGTCGCGGAAGTACCTTACATTTAATAACTCTAACATTTCTGCTATCAGCGTCGGTGGTGTAATGTTAGCATTGTTGCCTTCTAAGCAATAGATCCGGGTTAGATTCACGGCAGACGCATTGTGCTTTTACATTTCATGTTCTAGTCTATTAACTTCGGTTCTTGTGGTTCTTACTTGAGAGATGATTAGAAGGGCAATCCTTAATGGCAGGGTTGAATGTTTTTGAGTTATCAAGTCATAAGGGAAAAGCATATTTTACGAAAGATGCCCATATTTTGGTCGCGGAGGTACCTTACATTAAATAACTCTAACATTTCTGCTATCAGCGTCGGTGGTGTAATGTTAGCATTGTTGCCTTCCAAGCAATAGATCCGGGTTCGATTCCCGGCTGATGCATTTTGCTTCTAGATTTCATGTTCTAGTCTATTAACTACGGTTCCTGTGGTTCGTACTTGAGAGATGATTGGAAGGGAAATCCTTTATGGCAGGGTTGAATATTATTCAGTTATCAAGTCACAAGGGAAAAGCATATAATAGGAATGATGCTCATATTTTGGTCGCGGAAGTGCCTTACATTTCATAACTCTAACATTTTTGCTATCGGCGTCGGTGGTGTAAAGGTTAGCATTGTTGCCTTCCAAGCAATAGATCCGGGTTCGATTCATGGCAGACGCATTTTGCTTCTAGATTTCATGTTCTAGTCTGGTTCGTACTTGAGAGATGATTAGAAGAGCAATCCCTTGTTGCAGAGTTAACGGTTTTTGAGTTATCAAGTCACAAGGGAAAAGCATATAATACGAAAGATGCCCTTATTGTGGTCGCGAAAGTACCTTATATTTATTAACTCTAACATTGATGCTATCAGCGTCGGTGGTGTAAAGGTTATTATTGATGCCTTCGAAGCAATAGATCGGGGTTCGATTGCCGGCCGACGCATTTCAATATGAGTTTGTAGATTAATTATTCCCAAAATGTATTGAGGCAAAATGTTCCTCCATAATATTGGAACAGCCTAATTCTCTTTTAGACTACCCCTTCTGAAAATGTCCACTTTCATAAGCCAGTGCTTACAGTGTCCTCGGGACATTTGATCTTCAGTTGTTTCGTATTCTCCCAATTATTTAATGTCCCAATTATTGTTGACTTTCGCATTGTCATTTTCTACGCTAAATATTTGTAGTTAGTCTTGCGAACGTCGTATTACGCCACAGAAAGATAGGTAGGTCAGGTTTGTGCGTGCAATCTTGCTTTTTTCATTTGAAATGTGACAATAGAAGGGCAGGCAACACAGGAAAGCGCAAGTATTCCGCGAACTCATCTCCCTTTCTGCAAAATGTTTGGGAGTTCTCTCATCAGCGTCGGTGGTGTAAAGGTTAGCATTGTTGTCTTCCAAGCAATAGATCCGTGTTCGATTCCCGGCGGACGCATTTTGCTTCTAGACTTTATTTCTAGTCTATTAACTTCGGTTCTTGTGGTTCGTCCTTAAGAGACGATTAGAAGAGCAATCCTTTATTGCAGGGTTGAATGTTTTTGAGTTATCAAGTCATAAGTGAAAAGCATATAATACGAATGATGCCCATATTATGGTCGCGGAGGTACCTTACATTAAATAACTCTAACATTTCTGCTATCAGCGTCGGTGGTGTAATGTTAGCATTGTTGCCATCCAGGCAATATATCCGGGTCCGATTCCCGGCTGACGCATTTTGGTTCTACATTTCATGTTTTAGTCTGGTTCGTACTTGAAAGATGATTAGAAGAACAATCCTTTATGGCAGGGTTGAATGTTATTAAGTCATCAAGTCACAAGGGAAAAGCATAAAATACGAAAGATGCCCATATTTTGATCGCAGAAGTACCTTACGTTTAATAACTCTAACATTTCTGCTATCAGCGTCGGTGGTGTAAAGGTTAGCATTGTTGCCTTCCAAGCAATAGATCCGGCTTCGAATCCCAGCTGACGCATTTTGCTTCTAGACTTCATGTTCTAGTCTGGTTCGTACTTGAGAGATGATTAGAAGAGCAATCCCTTATGGCAGGGTTAAAGGTTTTTGAGTTATCAAGTCACAAGGGAAAAGCATATAATACGAAAGATGCCCATATTTTGGTTGCGGAAGTACCTTACATTTAATAACTCTAACATTTCCGCTATCAGCGTCGGTGGTGTAATGTTAGCATTGTTGACTTCTAAGCAATAGATCCGGGTTAGATTCACGGCAGACGCATTGTGCTTTTACATTTCATGTTCTAGTCTATTAACTTCGGTTCTTGTGGTTCTTACTTGAGAGATGATTAGAAGGGCAATCCTTAATGGCAGGGTTGAATGTTTTTGAGTTATCAAGTCATAAGGGAAAAGCATATTTTACGAAAGATGCCCATATTTTGGTCGCGGAGGTACCTTACATTAAATAACTCTAACATTTCTGCTATCAGCGTCGGTGGTGTAATGTTAGCATTGTTGCCTTCCAAGCAATAGATCCGGGTTCGATTCCCGGCTGACGCATTTTGCTTCTAGATTTCTTGTTCTAGTCTATTAACTTTGGTTCCTGTGGTTCGTACCTGAGAGATGATTGGAAGGGAAATCCTTTATGGCAGGATTGAATATTATTGAGTTATCAAGTCACAAGGGAAAAGCATATAATAGGAAAGATGCTCATATTTTGGTCGCAGAAGTACCTTAGATTTATTAACTCTAACATTGATGCTATCAGCGTCGGTGGTGTAAAGGTTATTATTGTTGCCTTCGAAGCAATAGATCGGGGTTCGATTCCCGGCGGGCGCATTTCAATATGAGTTTGTAGATTAATCATTCCCAAAATGTATTGAGGCAAAATGTTCCTCCATAATATTGGAACAGCCTAATTCTCTTTTAGACTACCCCTTCTGAAAATGTCCACTTTCATATGCCAGTGCTTGCAGTGTCCTCGGGACTTTTGATCTTCAGTTGTTTCGTGTTCTCCCAATTATTTAATGACCCAATTATTGTTGACTTTGGCATTGTCATTTTCTACTCTAAATATTTGTAGTTAGTCTTGCAAACGTGGTATTACGCCACAGAAAGATAGGTAGGTCAGTTTTGTGCGTGCAATCTTGCTTTTTTCATTTGAAATGTGACAATAGAAATGCAGACAACACAAAAAAGCGCAAGTATTCCGCGAACTCATCTCCCTTTCTGCAAAGTGCTTGGGAGTTCTCTCATCAGCGTCGGTGGTGTAAAGGTTAGCATTGTTGTCTTCCAAGCAATAGATCCGGGTTCGATTCCCGGCGGACGAATTTTGTTTCTAGACTTTATTTCTGGTCTATTAACTTCGGTTCTTGTGGTTCGTCCTTAAGAGACGATTAGAAGAGCAATCCTTTAAGGCAGGGTTGAATGTTTTTGAGTTATCAAGTCACAAGGGAAAAGCATATAATACGAAAGATGCCCATATTTTGATCGCAGAAGTGCCTTACGTTTAATAACTCTAACATTTCTGCTATCAGCGTCGGTGGTGTAAAGGTTAGCATTGTTGCCTTCCAAGCAATAGATCCGGGTTTGATTCCCGGCTGACGCATTGTGCTTTTAGATTTCATGTTCTAGTCTATTAACTTCGGTTCTTGTGGTTCTTACTTGAGAGATGATTTGAAGGGCAATCCTTTATGGCAGGGTTGAATGTTTTTGAGTTATCAAGTCATAAGGGAAAAGCATATAATAGGAAAGATGCCCATATTTTGGTCGCGGAAGTACCTTACATTTAATAACTCTAACATTTCTGCTATCAGCGTCGGTAGTGTAAAGGTTAGCATTGTTGCCTTCCAAGCAGTAGATCCGGGTTCGATTCCCGGCTGACGCATTTTGCTTCTAGATTTCATGTTCTAGTCTGGTTCGTACTTGAGAGATGATTAGAAGAGCAATCCCTTATGGCAGGGTTAGAGGTGTTTGAGTTATCAAGTCACAAGGGAACAGCATATAATACGAAAGATGCCCATATTTTGGTCGCGGAAGTACCTTACATTTAATAACTCTAACATTTCTACGATCAGCGTCGGTGGTGTAAAGGTTAGCATTGTTGCCTTCCAAGCAATAGATCCGGGTTAGATTCACGGCAGACGCATTGTGCTTTTACATTTCATGCTCTAGTCTGTTAACTTCGATTCTTGTGGTTCTTACTTGAGAGATGATTAGAAGGGCAATCCTTTATGGCAGGGTTGAATGTTTTTGAGTTATCAAGTCATAAGGGAAAAGCACATAATAGGAAAGATGACCATATTTTAGTCGCGGAAGTACCTTACATTTAATAACTCTAACATTTCTGCTATCAGCGTCGGTGGTGTAATGTTGCCTTCCAAGCATAAGATCCGGTTCGATTCCCGGCCGACACATTTGAATATGAGGTTGTAGAATAATCATACCGAAATGTATTGAGTCAAAATTTGCCTCCATAATATTGGAACAGCATAATTCTTTATTAGACTATTCCTTCTGAAAATGTCCAGGTTCACATGCCAGTGCTTAGACTGTCCTCTGGACGTTTGATCATCAGTTGTTTCGTATTCTCCCAATTATTTAATGTCACAATAAATGCCAACTTTTGCATTGTCATTTTCTACGATAAATATTTGTAGTTAGTCTTGCGAACGTCGTAATACGCCACAGAAAGATAGGTAGGTCAGTTTTGTGCGTGCAATCTTGCCTTTTTCATTTGAAATGTGACAATAGAAGGGCAGACAACACAAGAAAACGCAAGTATTCCGCGAACTCATCTCCCTTTCTGCAAAGTGCTTGGGAGTTCTCTCATCAGCGTCCCAGCAATAGATCCGGGTTCGATTCCTGGCTGACGCATTTTGCTTCTAGATTTCATGTTCTAGTCTGGTACGTACTTGAGAGATAATTAGAAGAGCAATCCCTTATGGCAGGGTGGAATGTTTTGGAGTTATAAAGTCACAAGGGAAATGCATATAATAGGAAAGATGCCCATAATTTGGTCGCGGAAGTACCTTACATTTAATAACTCTAACATTTTTGCTATCAGCGTCGGTGGTGTAAAGGTTAGCATTGTTGCCTTCCAAGCAATAGATCCGGGTTCGATTCATGGCAGACGCATTTTGCTTCTAGATTTCATGTTCTAGTCTGGTTCGTACTTGAGAGATGATTAGAAGAGCAATCCCTTATGGCAGGGTTGAATGTTTTTGAGTTATCAAGTCATAAGGGAAAAGAATATAATAGGAAAGATGCTCATATTTTGGTCGCGGAAGTACCTTACACTTAATAACTCTAACAATTCTGCGATCAGCGTCGGTGGTGTAAAGCTTAGCATTGTTGCCTTCCAAGCAATAGATCCGGGTTCGATTCCCGGCTGACGCATTTTGCTTCTAGATTTCATGTTCTAGTCTGGTTCGTACTTGAGAGATGATTAGAAGAGCAATCCCTTATGGCAGGGTTAGAGGTGTTTGAGTTATCAAGTCACAAGGGAACAGCATATAATACGAAAGATGCCCATATTTTGGTCGCGGAAGTACTTTACATTTAATAACTCTAACATTTCTACGATCAGCGTCGGTGGTGTAAAGGTTAGCATTGTTGCCTTCCAAGCAATAGATACGGGTTAGATTCACGGCAGACGCATTGTGCTTTTACATTTCATGCTCTAGTCTGTTAACTTCGATTCTTGTGGTTCTTACTTGAGAGATGATTAGAAGGGCAATCCTTTATGGCAGGGTTGAATGTTTTTGAGTTATCAAGTCATAAGGGAAAAGCACATAATAGGAAAGATGACCATATTTTAGTCGCGGAAGTACCTTACATTTAATAACTCTAACATTTCTGCTATCAGCGTCGGTGGTGTAATGTTGCCTTCCAAGCATAAGATCCGGTTCGATTCCCGGCCGACACATTTGAATATGAGGTTGTAGAATAATCATACCGAAATGTATTGAGTCAAAATTTGCCTCCATAATATTGGAACAGCATAATTCTTTATTAGACTATCCCTTCTGAAAATGTCCAGGTTCACATGCCAGTGCTTAGACTGTCCTCTGGACGTTTGATCATCAGTTGTTTCGTATTCTCCCAATTATTTAATGTCCCAATAAATGCCAACTTTTGCATTGTCATTTTCTACGATAAATATTTGTAGTTAGTCTTGCGAACGTCGTAATACGCCACAGAAAGATAGGTAGGTCAGTTTTGTGCGTGCAATCTTGCCTTTTTCATTTGAAATGTGACAATAGAAGGGCAGACAACACAAGAAAACGCAAGTATTCCGCGAACTCATCTCCCTTTCTGCAAAGTGCTTGGGAGTTCTCTCATCAGCGTCCCAGCAATAGATCCGGGTTCGATTCCTGGCTGACGCATTTTGCTTCTAGATTTCATGTTCTAGTCTGGTACGTACTTGAGAGATAATTAGAAGAGCAATCCCTTATGGCAGGGTGGAATGTTTTGGAGTTATAAAGTCACAAGGGAAATGCATATAATAGGAAAGATGCCCATAATTTGGTCGCGGAAGTACCTTACATTTAATAACTCTAACATTTTTGCTATCAGCGTCGGTGGTGTAAAGGTTAGCATTGTTGCCTTCCAAGCAATAGATCCGGGTTCGATTCATGGCAGACGCATTTTGCTTCTAGATTTCATGTTCTAGTCTGGTTCGTACTTGAGAGATGATTAGAAGAGCAATCCCTTATGGCAGGGTTGAATGTTTTTGAGTTATCAAGTCATAAGGGAAAAGAATATAATAGGAAAGATGCTCATATTTTGGTCGCGGAAGTACCTTACACTTAATAACTCTAACATTTCTGCGATCAGCATCGGTGGTGTAAAGCTTAGCATTGTTGCCTTCCAAGCAATAGATCCGGGTTAGATTCACGGCAGACGCTTTGTGCTTTTACATTTCATGTTCTAGTCTATTAACTTCGGTTCTTGTGGTTTTAACTTGAGAGATGATTTGAAGGGCAATCCTTTATGGCAGGGTTGAATGTTTTTGAGTTATCAAGTCATAAGGGAAAAGCATATAATAGGAAAGATGCCCATATTTTGGTCGCGGAAGTACCTTACATTTAATAACTCTAACATTTCTGCTATCAGCGTCGGTAGTGTAAAGGTTAGCATTGTTGTCTTGCAAGCAATAGATCCGGGTTCGATTCCCGGCGGACGAATTTTGTTTCTAGACTTTATTTCTAGTCTATTAACTTCGGTTCTTGTGGTTCGTCCTTAAGAGACGATTAAAAGAGCAATCCTTTAAGGCAGGGTTGAATGTTTTTGAGTTATCAAGTCACAAGGGAAAAGCATATAATACGAAAGATGCCCATATTTTGATCGCAGAAGTACCTTACGTTTAATAACTCTAACATCTCTGCTATCAGCGTCGGTGGTGTAAAGGTTAGCATTGTTGCCTTCCAAGCAATAGATCCGGGTTTGATTCCCGGCTGACGCATTGTGCTTTTTGATTTCATGTTCTAGTCTATTAACTTCGGTTCTTGTGGTTCTTACTTGAGAGATGATTTGAAGGGCAATCCTTTATGGCAGGGTTGAATGTTTTTGAGTTATCAAGTCATAAGGGAAAAGCATATAATAGGAAAGATGCCCATATTTTGGTCGCGGAAGTACCTTACATTTAATAACTCTAACATTTCTGCTATCAGCGTCGGTAGTGTAATGTTGCCTTCCAAGCATAAGATCCGGTTCGATTCCCGGCCGACACATTTGAATATGAGGTTGTAGAATAATCATACCGAAATGTATTGAGGCAAAATTTGCCTCCATAATATTGGAACAGCCTAATTCTCTATTATACTACCCCTTCTGCAAATGTCCAGATTCGCATGCCAATGCTTAGAGTGTCCTCATGACTTTTGATCTTCAGTTGTTTCGTTTTCTCCCAAATATTTAATGCCACAATAACTTCCGACTTTCGCATTGTCATTTTCTACGATAAATATTTGCAATTAATCTTGCGGAGAGATAGGGAAATGTATGTTCTGGCGCAGTCGCATATCCCGCGCACGCACATCAACAAATCCAGTACCCTGTGGTACCACGCGGTACTTATCAATACCTAATATGGATATACCCCTAATAGACGGTGTTGAGTAGGGGTATATCCATATAGAGTGATGACGTCATCAAAGTATAGAGAATAGGAGGTCCAAAAATTTTTCTAGCGCAATTCCCTAATAATCAACGCGCATATCAAAGGGTAAATTCCCTATCATACAGCAAATGAGTAGGGGGGTAATTCCCTAATGATACTAATAATTATCAAAAATCAACGCATGTGTAGATGAACTGCATTAGTTTTGAGCAGAATGAAATCTTCCGACAACGTTAAAATCCATACAATAAAGAAATGGAAATGAAAAGAATGACGCTAGGAGCACCTCCTGGGTATAGACCTGATGCCTCTTTTTTTGAGTCAGGACCTGGGTCCTGTATATGTCAACGCCATCCTGGAGGCATCGCCGGTAATCGTCAAAAGTCATGGATTTCTTCGTAATGCATCTCTTCACACCCTTCGCTTTGCGATCACCGCCCTCTTTTGTGAGGCTCTTGTAGGCATATAGCTTGGCCCTCAGTGTTATGAACTCAGTCATAACCTTGCCCGCAAGCTAGTCTTTCATGAGGCCTACGACCTTCTTGTTTTTCCCTATTGGGAGGGGCCTCTTATCATCCGGATTATAGGCACTTGTATCGAAACGTGTCTCAACATCGTCCTTGATATCCCTGTGAAAGTCCTCTGTTCTAATATGGTAAACGAACGAGTCCGTATCCATATAACAGAGCTGCAGCTTGCTACCATATTTTGGCTGCATGTAGTTGTAGTGGAACTCATACATCAGCATGTCTAAGATGGCCTGCCCTATATACACAGGTTTGTTCATTTTGACCTCAGTTGTACCCATCTCCACACCTAGGAAGTGCTTACTAAACCTGCTACCACCCTTGAAATTTGGCTTCATCACTAATTTCATATACTTTTCCTCGTTGGTAATCAGCTGAATATTGCGGTGGTTACGTATATTTTCCATGGTCTTCCCGAAGACTGAGAGGTTCATAAGCTTGTAGAAGTCCTTCTCAAACTCGTTTCTGGCATCCGTTCTCAGCCTCGTGTTGTGATCAATGTATCCTTTAAGTCAGGCCTTCTGGTTGAATTTAATGACCCTATGGACATTCTTCAATTCAAGCCCATGCTTTATGGCCTCGTGAAGGGCTCTGATATGTACCACATACCTCCGTTTGTTTTCCAAATTTGGTACCAATTTCTCAACCTTGTGGACCGTTGTGCGCTCAGGTAAAAATGGTAGCTCGTAATGTTTTTCATGCAGCCTTGAGGGGTAGTTTATATCTACCTCTAGAATATACCCATGTTTATTGTCCCTAACGAGCTTCTCTATCCGCTTTTCTGTAAAGGCCTCGGTATTTGACACCCATTTGAAGACATCTCTTGGGAGCTCCTGTCTCATAGCCCACCCGTACAGGTTGTTGGCATCCAAATACTGCAGGTATGATGACTCCTCATCCGGGTTATACTGGTCTCCCATGTACTTGTTGTTAGCCTTGGCATACCGGTGTACGGCTTGGGTTATACCTCCACGGATACCTTTTTCGAACATCAGGAGCATATCAGGGTCTGTGAGGAGTTCCAGCTTGATTCCAGTAAACTTGAGTGCCGCCTTCCATGCCAAGCCGGGTGCACTGTAAAAGTGCGCAGGGTCAAGCTTGTAGTTTTTCAAGCACACATCCCGAAGCGTTTCAAATACATCGGCAATAGCAGGACGTCCATGGTCAGGTAGATGTCATGATAGTCGCCCATGGTTACACTATTACCCTCTGGAATTATACTCTTCCATACTTTTTTGCGTATTTATAATCATACTCTGATATACCCCTCATATTCAGCTTGCTGTAGAATACCTCCCAAGGAGGTAGGTCCAATTCCTCAAATCGCTGCCAATCGTCCATATACTCGTACGGATAGGCACTTTTTCGAAGCATTAGCCGGAATACATCTTGGCCATGGATGGTACGTTTGCCTTTACTTGGTCCCGATTAAGTTGCTTGGTAGCATTCGAGTTGCAATTTTTACACCAAAAAATTGCCATATACTCGGCGTCTATACCCTGAAATTCAAGGCATGTATCTGCACACTGGTGGCATTTCATACCGGCGGCGTTTGTTCCAATGAGGTTGCTTGCCAGTTTGTCTAATGGGGATGGCATTAGTCGGCAGCTGTCGATGAATCTAATCTCGATCTTCTTGTACGTCTCGCCATCGCCCATACCTGCAAGAGATACCTTGATTTTAACATTAAAACTTATATATTTTTCGGTATTCTCAGCGATGCATCCAATGTCCTGGGTGTCATACTTTTCACCCAGTTCTCGGATAAATAGATGCGCGTCGTACCCGCTTAGGTTGTGGAATATTACTGGTATATGGCTAGGTATCTTGTATTTGAGGTTGCAACTGTTATGCGCAGCACCTCGATATAGCCCTGTGTAGTGACAGTGGTCCCGAACTTTGCGGTTATTTTCACAGTCGTCAAACGGCTTTAGGCATATGTGGCAGTGCGTGGCCTTGTCATGTTCACTTTTTAGCACCTCTGTCAGTTCCAGCATGGGTTGCTGCGGGTAGGTATGGTATAGGCGCTTCACCTCGTCTTCTAGGTGATTCACGAACCTCGTCACACAGTCCTTGCCCCTGTATAGTGTTAGGGGATCCGGTACATCGCCATAGGCAAAGGTACTATAGGTACACCAGCCGGATGGCATATGCCTACTCAGCTTTTTCGTCTTGGTCTCCCTGGCATCCTCTTCCACCGGTATCAATAAGCTTTCAAAATCGGCATATGTTGTAAAGGGTACTTTGAATTGCATCTGACCATCCCTGTAGAATAGCCATTTTTCGGACACGTTTGGCATTGTGGTTTTAACAGCCTCGTGGTCCCTGCAATATCGATAGTGCTTGTCCCTCGATTCAACTGTAGGAAAGGCCTGTAGGCAGTTCAGGCAATAATGCATTTTTGATGTATTTTTAGAGATCTCAATACCTAGGAGTCGCGATAGGCTTTTGACGGCTATGTAGTGGGCCTTTTTGTCATCGGTGATAAGCAGCAGGTTCGCCTGCTTGCTACGTCCGTTGTGATGCGATCGCCGTAGGATATTAATCTTCTTTCCAGTCACATACAAGACGTTTACCGCAATATCCTTGTTATTCTCCTCAAACTTATATATGCTTTTGATACTTGTCGGAAACTCTATACCGTCCCAGTTATAAAGGTCTACGTAGGGTTTCAGCTTGGTGATTCTTTGGGGGTCTCTTTCAATCTCCGTATGGTGTATGGATGCTATGATATTCCACTTGAAACACACCTCATCCTTATTTTTTGGGTTAATAATTGCCTTCTTTGACGCTATCCAATTTGGAGGTTCTATGTATGAGGACCCTCTCGTTAGCCTTATGGAAGTCTACATCAAGGTGTAGGATTCGACTAATCGTAAAGCCACTTTGAGGCAGCGCAGGATGTTCAATGTGTGTCTTGATTTGGGCAAATGTACCATCCAGCACGTCGTCCACATCGCTACACTGGAAGACTGAGGCCATATTGCTGTTAAAAGCCTTCTTCACATCAATATACTCATCGTTGGCCCCCTCCATATTTGATGGCTTCTTCCACATTATCCATAGGGACAGCTGTATCTTTGCCGAGTCCATATCTTCTACCTGGTCCTCAATTAAGGTTTTCACGTTGGGTCTTACCATCCCTATATATCCATCTACGTCGGCCCCTCCTATACCAGGAATGCGGAAACTTCGGAAGGTCCTATGGAGAGCATGCTTATGTTCCTGGGGCGTGAAATCTTGCCCCGTTTGGTCATATAGTTTTTGGATGTCTTCGAGGTAGCCTTCCTCGGCCTCTTTTTCCACCTCGTCATGAAGTGTAGGTCTTATGTTGGCTGCCATGCCATAGAGTCCCATCACCCCACGTTTAAAGGATGCATAGGTCCTCTTGACCCCTTCCTTTATAGGTTTGGGGACAGCATCAACTAACCAGTTGTACCATCCCCGCATCTTAGTTTTCACGATCAGGCGATTTTTTGACAGCTCCTGTTTCTCGAATATATCCATTGCCTCCGGTGTTGGTGGTATGGTCATGGGCTTGACTGGCTTTCGTTGTCCACCCCTTCTAGGTGACCTCTGTGGTACATCATCCAATAAGGAAATTAATTCAGCCTTGCGTAGCCTATAATACCTGGTTAAACCACGGGTTTATGCAATATCACGTAATTGTTTCACGGTGTATGAATCCATTTCTTTATTGTATGGATTTTAACGTTGTCGGAAGATTTCATTCTGCTCAAAACTAACGCAGATCATCTACGCATGCGTTGATTTTTGATAATTATTAGTATCATTAGGGAATTACCCCTACTCATTTGCTGTATGATATGGAATTTACCCTTTGATATGCGCGTTGATTATTAGGGAATTGCGCTAGAAAAATTTTTCGACTTCCTATTCTGTATGCTTTGATGACGTCATCACTCTATATGGATATACCCCTACTCAACACCGTCTATTAAGGGTATATCCATATTAGGTATTGATAAGCACCGCATGGTACCGCAGGGTACTGGATTTGTTGATGTGCCTGCGCGGGATGTGCGACTGCGCCAGAACATACATTTCCCTATCTCTTGCAGACTTCGTATTACGCCGCAGAAAGATAGGTAGGTCAGCTTTGTGCGTGCAATCTTGGCTTTTTCATTTGACAGAAGACAATAGAAGGGCACCCAACACAAGAAAGCACAACTATTCCGTGCACGCATCTCCCTTTCTGCAAATTACGTGAGAGTTCTCTCATCAGCGTCGGTTGTGTAAAGGTTAGCATTGTTGCCTTCCAAGCAATAGATCCGGGTTCAATTCCCGGCTGACGCATTTTGCTTCTAGATTATATTTCTAGTCTATTAACTTCAGTTCTTGTGGTTCGTCCTCGAGAGACGATTAGAAGAGCAATTCTTTATGGCCGGGTTAAGGCTTTTTGAGTTATCAAATAACAAGGGAAAGGCATATATAAGGAAAGATGCCCATATTTTGACCGCGGAAGTACCTTACGTTTAATAAATCTAACATTTCTGCTATCAGCGTCGGTGGTGTAAAGGTTAGCATTGTTGCCTTCCAAGCAATAGATCCGGGTTCGATTCCCGGCTGACACATTTTGCTTCTAGATTTCATGTTCTAGTCTGGTTCGTACTTGAGAGATGATTAGAAGAGCAATCTCTTATGGCAGGGTTGAAGGTTTTTGAGTTATCAAGTCACAAGGGAAAAGCATATAATACGAAAGATGCCCTTATTTTGGTCGCGAAAGTACCTTACATTTATTAACTCTAATTTGATGCTATCAGCGTCGGTGATGTAAAGGTTAGTATTGTTGCCTTCGAAGCAATAGATCGGTGTTCGACTCCCGGCTGATGCATTTCAATATGAGTTTGTAGATTAATCATTCCCGAAATTTTGTATTGAGGCAAAATGTTCCTCCATAATATTGGAACAGCCTAATTTTCGTTTAGACTACCCCTTCTGAAAATGTCCAGGTTCATATGCCAGTGCTTAGAGTGTCCTCAGGACTTTTAATCTTCAGTTGTATCGTGTTCTCCCAATTATTTAATGTCCCAATTATTGTTGACTTTCGCATTGTCATTTTCTACGATAAATATTTGTAGTTAGTCTTGTGAACGTCGTATTACACCACAGAAAGATAGGTAGGTCAGTTTTGTGCGTGCAATCTTGCCTTTTTCATTTGCAATGTGACACTAGAAGGGCACCCAACACAAGAAAGCGCATGTATTCCGCGAACTCATCTCCCTTTTTGCAAAGTGCTTGGGACTTCTCTCATCAGCGTCGGTGGTGTAAAGGTTAGCATTGTTGCCTTCCAAGCAATAGATCCGGGTTTGATTCCCGGCTGACTCATTTTGCTTCTAGATTTTATTTCTAGTCTATTAACTTCGGTTCTTGTGGTTCGTCCTTGAGAGACGATTAGAGGAGCAATCCTTTATGGCAGGATTAAGGGTTTTTGAGCTATCAAATTACAAGGGAAAAGCATATAATAGGAAAGATGCCCATATTTTGGTCACGGATGTACCTTACATTAAAAACTCTAACATTTCTGCTATCAGCGTCGGTGGTGTAAAGTTTAGCAATGTTGCCTTCCAAGCAATAGATCCGGGTTTGATTCCCGGCCGACGAATTTCAATATGAGGTTGTAGAATAATCATACCGAAATGTATTGAATCAAAACTTGCCTCCATAATATTGGAACAGCCTAATTCTCTATTATGCTACCCCTTCTGAAACTGTCCAGATTCGCATGCCTGTGCTTAGAGTGTCTTCAGGACTTTTGATCTTCAGCTGTTTCGTTTTCTCCCAAAAATTTAATGTCACAATAACTCCCGACTTTTGCATTGTCATTTTCTACGATAAATATTTGTAGTTAATCTTTCGGACTTCGTATTATGCCGCAGAAAGATAGGTAGGTCCGTTTTGTGCGTGCAATCTTTGCTTTTTCATTTGACAGAAGACAATAGAAGGGCAGACAACATATGAAAGCACAACTATTCCGTGCATGCATCTCCCTTTCTGCAAATGACGTGAGAGTTCTCTCATCAGCGTCGTTGGTGTAATGGTCAGCATTGTTGCCTTCCAAGCAATAGATCCGGTTTTATTGCCGGCTGACGCCTTGTGCTTTTAGATTTCATGTTCTAGTCTATTAACTTCGGTTCTTGTTGTTCTTACTTGAGAGATGATTAGAAGGGCAATCCTTTATGTCAGGGTTGAATGTGTTTCAGTTATCAAGTCATAAGGGAAAAGCATATAATAGGAAAGACGCCCATATTTTGGTCGCGAATGTACCTGACATTTAATAACTCTAACATTTCTGCTATCAGCGTCGGTGGTGTAATTTTTAACATTGTTGCCTTCCAAGCAATAGATCCGGGTTCGATTCCCGGCCAACGCATTTTGCTTTTAGATTTCATGTTCTAGTCTATTAACTTCGGTTCTTGTGGTTCGTACTTGAGAGATGATTAGAAGGGTAATCCTTTATGGCAGGGTTGAATGTTTTTGAGTTATCAAGTCGCAAAGAAAAAGCATATAGTACGAAAGATGCCCATATTTTGATCGCAGAAGTATCTTACGTTTAATAACTCTATCATTTCTGTCATCAGCGTCGGTGGTGTAAAGGGTAGCATTGTCGCCTTCCCAGATATAGATCCGGGTTCAATTCCCAGCCGACGCATTTCAATATGTGTTTGTAGATTAATCATTCCCGAAATGTATTGAGCCAAAATTTGAGTCCATAATACTTGAACAGCCTAATTCTCTATTAAACTACTCCTGCTGAAAATGTCCAGGTTCACATGCCAATGCTTAGAGCGTCCTCAGGACTTTTGATCTTCAGTTGTTTCGTATTCTACCAAATATTTAATGTCACAATAACTGCCGACTTTCGCATTGTCATTTTCTACGATAAATATTTGTAGTTAGTCTTGTGAACGTCGTATTACACCACAGAAAGATAGGTAGGTCAGTTTTGTGCGTGCAATAGATCCGGCTTCGATTCCCGGCTGACGCATTTTGCTTCTAGAATTTATTTCTAGTCTATTAACGGCGGTTCTTGTGGTTCGTACGTGAGATATGATTAAAAGAGCAATCCTTTATGGCAGGGTTGAATGTTTTTGAGTTATCAAGTCACAAGGGAAAAGCATATAAAACGAAAGATGCCCATATTTTGATTGCGAAATTATCTTACGTTCAATAAATCTAACATTTCTGCAATCAACGTCGGTGGTGTAAATGTTAGCATTGATGCCCTCCAAGCAATAGATCCGGATTCGATTCCCGGCTTACACATTTTGCTTCTAGATTTTATTTCTAGTCTATTAACTTCGGTTCTTGTGGTTCGTACTTGAGAGATGATTAGAAGAGCAATACTTTATGGCAGGATTGAATTTTTTGAGTTATCAAGTCACAAGGGAAAAGCATATAACGCGAAATATGCTCATATTTTGATCGCGGAAGTACCTTACGTTTAATAAATCTAACATTTCTGCTATCAGCGTCGGTGGTGTAAAGGTTAGTATTGTTGCCTTCCAAGCAATAGATCCGGGTTCGATTCCCGGCCGACGCAATTCAATATGATGTTGTATAATAATCATACCGAAATGTATTGAGGCAAAATTTGCGTCCATAACATTGGAACAGTTTAATTCTCTATTAGACTACCCCTTCGGAAAATGTCCAGGTTCACATGCCAATGCTTAGAGCGTCCTCAGGACTTTTGATCTTCAGTTGTTTCGTATTCTCCCAAATATTTAATGTCACAATAACTGCCGACTTTCGCATTGTCATTTTCTACGATAAATATTTGTAGTTAGTCTTGTGAACGTCGTATTACACCACAGAAAGATAGGTAGGTCAGTTTTGTGCGTGCAATCTTGCCTTTTTAATTTGAAATGTGACAATAGCAGGGCACCCAACACAAGAAAGCGCATGTATTCCGCGAACTCAACCCCTTTTCTGCAAAGTGCTTGGGAATTCTCTCATCAGCGTCGGTGGTGTAAAGGTTAGCATTGTTGCCTTCCAAGCAATAGATCCCGGTTTGATTCCCGGCTGACTCATTTTGCTTCTAGATTTTATTTCTAGTCTATTAACTTCCGTTATTGTGGTTCGTACTTGAGAGATGCTTAGAAGGGCAATCCTTTATGGCAGGGTTGAATTTTTTGAGTTATCAAGTCACAAGGGCAAAGCATTTAACTCGAAAGATGCCCATATTTTGACCGCGGTAGTACCTTACGTTTAATAAATCTAACATTTCTGCTATCAGCGTCAGTGGTGTAAAGGTTAGCATTGTTGCCTTCCAAGCAATAGATCCGGGTTCGATTCCCGGCTGACACATTTTGCTTCTAGATTTCATGTTCTAGTCTGGTTCGTACTTGAGAGATGATTAGAAGAGCAATCTCTTATGGCGGGGTTGAAGGTTTTTGAGTTATCAAGTCACAAGGGAAAAGCATATAATACGAAAGATGCCCTTATTTTGGTCGCGAAAGTACATTACATTTATTAACTCTAACTTTGATGCTATCAGCGTCGGTGGTGTAAAGGTTAGTATTGTTGCCTTCCAAGCAATAGATCCGCGTTCGATTCCCGGCCAACGCATTTTGTTTTTAGATTTCATGTTCTAGTCTATTAACTTCGGTTCTTGTGGTTCGTACTTGAGAGATGATTAGAAGGGCAATCCTTTATGGCAGGGTTGAATGTTTTTGAGTTATCAAGTCGCAAAGAAAAAGCATATAGTACGAAAGATGCCCATATTTTGATCGCAGAAGTATCTTACGTTTAATAACTCTAACATTTCTGTTATCAGCGTCGGTGGTGTAAAAGGTAGCATTGTCGCCTTCCCAGCAATAGATCCGGGTTCAATTTCCAGCCGACGCATTACATTATGAGTTTGTAGATTAATCATTCCCGAAATGTATTGAGGCAAAATTTGAGTCCATAATATTTGAACGGCCTAATTCTCTATTAGACTACTCCTGCTGAAAATGACCAGGTTCACCTGCCAGTGCTTAGAGTGTCCCCAGGTCTTTTGATCTTCAGCAGTTTTGTATTCTCCCAATTATTTAATGTACCAATTATTGCTGACTTTCGCATTGTCATTTTCTAAGATAAATATTTGTAGTTAATTTTGCAGACGTCGTATTACGACTCAAAAAGATAGGTAGGTCAGTTTTGTGCAAGCAATAGATCCGGGTTCGATTCCCGGCTGACGCATTTTGCTTCTAGATTTTATTTCTAGTCTATTAACTTCGCTTCTTGTGGTTCGTCCTTGAGAGACGATTAGAGGAGCAATCCTTTATGGCAGGGTTGAATTTTTTGAGTTATCAAGTCGCAAAGAAAAAGCATATAGTACGAAAGATGCCCATATTTTGATCGCAGAAGTATCTTACGTTTACTAACAATAACATTTCTGCTATCAGCGTCGGTGGTGTAAAAGGTAGCATTGTCGCCTTCCCAGCAATAGATCCGGGTTCAATTCCCAGCCGACGCATTTCATTATGAGTTTGTAGATTAATCATTCCCGAAATGTATTGAGGCAAAATTTGAGTCCATAATATTTGAACAGCCTAATTCTCTATTAGACTACTCCTGCTGAAAATGACCAGGTTCACCTGCCAGTGCTTAGAGTGTCCTCAGGTTTTTTGATCTTCAGCAGTTTTGTATTCTCCCAATTATTTAATGTCACAATAACTGCCGACTTTTGCATTGTCATTTTCTACGATAAATATTTGTAGTTAATCTTTCGGACTTCGTATTACGCCGCAGAAAGACAGGTAGGTCCGTTTTGTGCGTGCAATCTTGGCTTTTTCATTTGACAGAAGACAATAGAAGGGCAGACAACATATGAAAGCACAACTATTCCGTGCATGCATCCCCCTTTCTGCAAATGACGTGAGAGTTCTCTCATCAGCGTCGGTGGTGTAAAGGTTATCATTGTTGCCTTCCAAGCAATAGATCCGGGTTTTATTCACGGCTGATGCCTTGTGCTTTTAGATTTCATGTTCTAGTCTATTAAAACACGAGAGATGCCCATATTTTGATTGCGAAAGTATCTTACGTTCAATAAATCTAACATTTCTGCTATCAGCGTCGGTGGTGTAAAGGTTAGCATTGTTGCCTTCCAAGCAAAAGATCCGGGTTCAATTCCCGGCTGACGCATTTTGCTTCTAGATTTTATTTCTAGTCTAATAACTTCGGTTCTTGTGGTTCGTACTTGAGAGATGATTAGAAGGGCAATCCTTTATGGCAGGGTTGAATTTTTTGAGTTATCAAGTCACCAGAGAAAAGCATATAACTCGAAAGATGCCCATATTTTGACCGCGGGTGTACCTTACGTTTAATAAATCTAACATTTCTGTTATCAGCGTTGGTGGTGTAAAGGTTAGCATTGTTGCCTTCCAAGCAACAGATCCGGGTGCGATTCCCGGCCAATAGAAGGGCAGACAACCCAAGAAAGCGGAAGTACTGCGCGCACGCATCTCCCTTTCTGCAAAGTGCTTTGGAATTCTCTCATCAGCGTCGGTGGTGTAACGGTTAGCATTGTTGCCTTCCAAGCCATAGATCCGGGTTCAATTCCCGGCTGATGCATTTTGCTTCTAGATTATATTTCTATTCTATTAACTTCAGTTCCTGTGGTTCGTCCTTGAGAGAAAATTAGAAGAGCAATCCTTTATGGTCAGGTTAAGGGTTTTTGAGTTATCAAATAACAAGGGAGAGGCATATAATAGGAAAGATGCCCATATTTTGACCGCAGAAGTACTTTACGTTTAATAAATCTAACATTTCTGCTATCAGCGTCGGTGGTGTAACGGTTAGCATTGTTGCCTTCAAAGGCATAAATCCGGGTTCGATTCCCGGCCGACGCATTTCAATATGAGGTTGTAGAATAATCATACCGAAATTTATTGAGGCAAAATTTGCCTCCATAACATTGGAACTGCCTAATTCTCTATTAGACTACCCCTTCTGAAAATGTGCAGGTTCACATGCCAGTGCCTAGAGTGTCCTCGGGACTTTTGATCTTCAGTTGTTTCGTATTCTCCCAAATATTTAATTTTACAATAACTGCCGACTTTCGCATTGTCATTTTCTACCATAAATATTTGTAGTTAATCTTGCGGACGTCGTATTACGCCGCAGAGAGATAGGTAGGTCAGTTTTGTGCGTGCAATCTTGGCTTTTTCATTTGACAGGAGTCAATAGAAGGGCAGACAACACAAGAAAGCGGAAGTACTGCGCGCACGCATCTCCCTTTCTGCAAAGTGCTTTGGAATTCTCTCATCAGCGTCGGTGGTGTCACGGTTAGCATTATTGCCTTCCAAGCAATAGAACCGGGGTTCAATTCCCGGCTGACGCAGTTTGCTTCTAGATTTTATTTCTAGTCTATTAAATTAGGTTCTTGTGGTTTGTACTTGAGAGATGATTAGAAGAGCAATACTTTATGGTAGGGTTGAATTTTTTGAGTTATCAAGTCACAAGGGAAAAGCATATAACACGAAAGATGCCCATATTTTGACCGCGGAAGTACCTTACGTTTAATAAATCTAAAATTTGTGCTATCAGCGTCGGTAGTGTAAAGGTTAGCATTGTTGCCTTCCAAGCAATAGATCCGGGTTCAATTCCCGCCTGATGTATTTTGCTTCTAGATTATATTTCTAGTCTATTAACTTCAGTTCTAGTGGTTCGTCCTTGAGAGACAATTAGAAGAGCAATCCTTTATGGCCGGGTTAAGGGTTTTTGAGTTATCAAATAACAAGGGAAAGGCATATAATAGGAAAGATGCCCATATTTTGACCGCAGAAGTACTTTACGTTTAATAAATCTAACATTTCTGCTATCAGCGTCTGTGGTGTAACGGTTATCATTGTTGCCTTCAAAGGATTAGATCCGGGTTCGATTCCCGGCCGACGCATTTCAATATGAGTTTGTAGAATAATTATACCGAAATTTATTGAGGCAAAATTTGCCTCCATAACATTGGAACTGCCTAATTCTCTATTAGACTACCCCTTCTGAAAATGTCCAAGTTCACATGCCAGTGCTTAGAGTGTCCTCAGGACTTTTGATCATCAGTTGTTTTGTATTCTCCCAATTATTTAATGTCACAATAATTGCCGACTTTCGCATTGTCATTTTCTACGATAAATATTTGTAGTTAATCTTGCGGACGTTGTATTACGCCACAGAAAGATAGGTAGGTCAGTTTTTTGCGTGCAATCTTGGCTTTTTCATTTGACAGGGGACAATAGAAGGGCAGACAACACAAGAAAGCGGAAATACTGCGCGCACGCATCTCCCTTTCTGCAAAGTGCTTTGGAATTCTCTCATCAGCGTGGGTGGTGTGAAGGTTAGCATTGTTGCCTTCCAAGCAATAGATCCGGGTTCAATTACCGGCTGACGCATTGTGCTTCTAGATTTTATTTCTGGTGTATTAACTTCGGTTCTTGTGGTTCGTACTTGAGAGATGATTAGAAGAGCAATCCCTTATGGCAGGGTTGAATTTTTTGAGTTATCAGGTCACAAGGGAAAAGCATATAACACGAAAGATGCCCATATTTTGACCGCGGAAGTACCTTACGTTTAATAAATCTAAAATTTGTGCTATCAGCGTCGGTGGTGTAAAGGTTAGCATTGTTGCCTTCCAAGCAATAGATCCGGGTTCGATTCCCGGCCGACGCATTTCAATATGAGGTTGTAGAATAATCATACCGAAATGTATTGAGGCAAAATTTGCCTCCACAATATTTGAACAGCCTAATTCTTTATTAGACTACCCTTTCTGAAAATGTCCAGGTTCACATGCCAGTGCTTAGAGTGTCTTCAGGACTTTTGATCTTCAGTTGTTTCGTATTCTGCCAAATATTTAATGTCACAATAACTGCCGACTTTCGCATTGTCATTTTCTACGATAAATATTTGTAGTTAATCTTGCGGACGTCGTATTACGCCACAGAGAGATAGGTAGGTCAGTTTTGTGCGTGCAATCTTGGCTTTTCATTTGACAGGTGACAAAAAAAGGGCAGACAACACAAGAAAGCACAACAATTCCGCGCACGCATCTCCCTTTCTGCAAAGTACTTGAGAGTTCTCTCATCAGCGTCGGTGGTGTAAAGTTTAGCACTGTTGCCTTCCAAGCAATAGATCCGGGTTTAATTCCCAGGTGACGCATTTTGCTTCTAGATTTTATTTCTAGTCTATTAACGGCGGTTTTTGTGGTTCGTACTTGAGAGATGATTAGAAGAGCAATCCTTTATGGCAGGGTTGAATGTTTTTGAGTTATCAAGTCACAAGGGAAAAGCATATAACACGAAAGATGCCCATATTTTGATCGCGGAAGTATCTTTCGGTTAATAAATCTAACATTTCTGCTATCAGCGGCAGTGGTGTAAAGGTTAGCAATGTTGCCTTGCAAGCAATAGATCCGGGTTCGATTCCCGGCCAACGCATTTCAATATGATGTTGTAAAATAATCACACCGAAATGTATTGAGGCAAAATTTGACTCCACAATATTGGAACAGCCTAATTCGTTATTAGACTACCCTTTCTGAAATTGTTCAGGTTCACATGCCAGTGCTTAGAGTGTCCTCAGGACTTTTGATCATCAGTTGTTTCGCATTCTAACAATTATTTAATGTCCCAATTATTGCCGACTTTTGCAATGTCATTATATACGATAAATATTTGCAGTTAATTCTTGCGGACGTCGATATTACGCCACAGAAAGATAGGTAGGTCAGATTTGTGCGTGCGCAATCTTGGCTTTTCATTTGACAGGTGACAATAAAAGGGCAGACAACACAAGAAAGCACAACAATTCCGCGCGCGCATCTCCATTTCTGCAAAGTACTTGAGAGTTCTCTCATCAGCGTCGGTGGTGTAAAGGTTAGCATTGTTGCCTTCCAAGCAATAGATCCGGGTTCAATTCACGGCTGACGCATTTTGCTTCTAATTTTATTTCTAGTCTATTAAGGGCGGTTCTTTGTGGTTCGTACTGGAGAGCATGATTAGAGGAGCAATCTTTATGACAGGGTTGAAATGTTTTTGAGTTATTCAAGTCACAAGGGAAAAGCAATATAACACGAAAGATGCCCATATTTTGATCTCGGAAGTATCTTATGTTTAATAAATCTAACATTTCTGCTATCAGCGTCGGTGGTGTAAAGGATAGCATTGTTGCCTACCAAGGAATAGATCCGGTTTTTATTCCCGGCCGATGCATTTCAATATGATGTTGTAGAATAATCATACCGAGGTGTATAGAGGCAAAATTTGCGTTTCATAATATTGGAACAGCCTAATTCTCTATTTGACTACCCCTTCGGAAAATGTTCCAGGTTCACATGCCAGTGTCTTAGAGTGTCTTCAGGACTTTTGATCTTCAGTTGTTTCGTATTCTCCCAAATATTTAACGTTCACAATAATTGCCGACTTTCGCATTGTCATTTTCTACGACAAAATATTTGTTGGTAGATTCTTGCGGACGCGTCGTAATACGCCACAGAAAGATAGGTAGGTTCAGATTTGTGGCGTGCAATCTTGGCTTTTCATTTGACAGGTGACAATAAAAGGGCAGACAACACAAGGAAAGCACAACAATTCCCGCGCACGGCATCTCCCTTTCTGCAAAGTACTTGAGTGTTCTCTCGTCAGTGTCGGTGGTGTAAAGGTTAGCATTGTTGCCTGCCAAGCAATAGATCCGGGTTCAATTCCCGCCCTGACGCATTTTGCTTCTAGATTTTATTTCTGGTCTATTAAGGGCGGTTCTTGTGGTTCGTACTTGAGAGATGATTAGAAGAGCAATCCTTTTATGGCAGGGTGGAATGTTTTTGAGTTATTCAAAGTCACAAGGGAAAAAGGCATATAACACGAAAGATGCCCATATTTTGATCGCGGAAGTACCTTACGTTTAATAAATCTAACATTTCTGCTATCAGCGTAGTGGATGTAAAGGTTAGCAAACGTTGCCTTCCAAGCAATAGATCCGGGGTCGATTCCCGGCCGACGCATTTCAATATGAGGTTGTAGAATAATCATACCGAAATGTTTTGAAGGCAAAATTTGCCTCCACAATATTGGAACAGCCTAATTCTCTATTAGACTATCCTTTCTGAAAATGTTCCAGGTTCACATGCCATGCTTGAGTGTCCTCAGGACTTTTATCATCAGTTGTTTCGTATTCTCCCAATTATTAATGTCCAATTATTGCCGACTTTTGCAATGTCATTATATACGATAAATATTTGCAGTTAATCTTGCGGACGTCGTATTACGCCACAGAAGATAGGGTAAGTCAGATTTGTGCGTGAAATTCTTGGCTTTTCATTTGACAGTGACAATAAAAGGGCAGACAACAGAAGAAAGCGGAAGTACATGCGCGCAACGCATCTCCCTTTCTGCAAAGTGCTTTGGAATCTCTCATCAGCGTCGCTGGTGTGAAGGTTAGCATTGTTGCCTTCCAAAACAATAGATCCGGGTTCAATTACCGGCTGACGCATTGTGCTTCTAGATTTTATTTCTAGTCTATTAACGGCGGTTCTTGTGGGTTCGTACTTGAGAAATGATTAGAAGAGCAATCCTTTGATGGCAGGGTTGAATGTTTTTGAGTTATCAAGTCACAAGGGAAAAGCATATAACACGAAAGATGCCCATATTTTGATCGCGGAAGTACCTTACGTTTAATAAATCTAACATTTCTGCTATCAGCGTAGTGGTGTAAAGGTTAGCAACGTTGCCTTCCAAGCAATAGATCCGGGTTCGATTCCGGCCAACGCATTTCAATATGAGGTTGTAGAATAATCATACGAAATGTTTTGAGGCAAAATTGCCTCCACAATATTGGAACAGCCTAATTCTCTATTAGACTATCCTTTCTGAAATGTCCAGCGTTCACATGCCAGTGCTTAGAGTGTCCTCAGGACTTTTGATCATCAGTTGTTTCGTATTCTCCCAATTATTTAATGTCCCAATTATTGCCGACTTTTGCAATGTCATTATATACGATAAATATTTGCAGTTAATCTTGCGGACGTCGTATTACGCCACAGAAAGATAGGTAAGTCAGATTTGTGCGTGAAATCTTGGCTTTTCATTTGACAGGTGGACAATAAAAAGGGCAGACAAACAGAAGAAAGCGGAGGTACTGCGCGCACGCATCTCCCTTTCTGCAAAGTGCTTTGGAATTCTCTCATCAGCGTCGCTGGGTGTGAAGGTTAGCATTGTTGCCTTCCAAACAATAGATCCGGGTCAATTACCGGCTGACGCATTGTGCTTCTGGACTTTATTTCTAGTCTATTACGGCGTTCTTGTGGTTCGTACTGAGAATTGATTAGAAGAGCAATCCTTTATGGCAGGGTTGAATGTTTTTGAGTTATCAAGTCACAAGGGAAAAGCATATAACACGAAAGATGCCCATATTTGATCGCGGAAGTACCTTACGTTTAATAAATCTAACATTTCTGCTATCAGCGTAGTGTGTAAAGGTTAGCAACGTTGCCTTCCAAGCAATAGATCCGGGTTCGATTCCCGGCCGACGCATTCAATATGAGGTGTTAGAATAATCATACCGAAATGTTTTGAGGCAAAATTTGCCTCCACAATATTGGAACAGCCTAATTCTCTATTAGACTATCCTTTCCTAAAATGTCCAGCGTTCACATGCCAGTGCTTAGAGTGTCCTCAGGACTTTTGATCATCAGTTGTTTCGTATTCTCCCAATTATTTAATGTCCCAATTATTGCCGACTTTGCAATGTCATTATATACGATAAATATTTGCAGTTAATCTTGCGGAC
The DNA here is from genome assembly GCA_030067915.1 of Hydractinia echinata. Lineage (NCBI taxonomy): Eukaryota > Metazoa > Cnidaria > Hydrozoa > Anthoathecata > Hydractiniidae > Hydractinia > Hydractinia echinata. Next base: position 24,311 of record JASGCC010000387.1, on the reverse strand, counting down.
GTCGTATTACGCCACAGAAAGATAGGTAGGTCAGATTTGTGCGTGAAATCTTGGCTTTTCATTTGACAGGTGACAATAAAAGGGCAGACAACAGAAGAAAGCGGAAGTACTGCGCGCACGCATCTCCCTTTCTGCATAGTGCTTTGGAATTCTCTCATCAGCGTCGCTGGTGTGAAGGTTAGCATTGTTGCCTTCCAAACAATAGATCCGGGTTCAATTACCGGCTGACGCATTGTGCTTCTAGATTTTATTTCTAGTCTATTAACTTCGGTTCTTGTGGTTCGTACTTGAGAAATGATTAGAAGAGCAAAACTTTATGGCAGGGTTGAATGTTTTTGAGTTATCAAGTCACAAGGGAAAAGCATATAACACGAAAGATGCCCATATTTTGATCGCGGAAGTATCTTACGTTTAATAAATCTAACATTTCTGGTATCAGCGTCAGTGGTGTAAAGGTTAGCAATGTTGCCTTCCAAGCAATAGATCCGGCTTCGATTCCCGGCCGACGCATTTCAATATGAGGTTGTAGAATAATCACACCGAAATGTATTGACGCAAAATTTGCCTCCACAATATTGGAACAGCCTAATTCTTTATTAGACTACCCTTTCTGAAAATGTCCAGGTTCACATGCCAGTGCTTAGAGTGTCCTCAGGACTTTTGATCATCAGTTGTTTCGTATTCTCCCAATTATTTAATGTCCCAATTATTGCCGACTTTTGCAATGTCATTATATACGATAAATATTTGCAGTTAATCTTGCGGACGTCGTATTACGCCACAGAAAGATAGGTAGGTCAGATTTGTGCGTGCAATCTTGGCTTTTCATTTGACAGGTGACAATAAAAGGGCACACAACACAAGAAAGCACAACAATTCCGCGCACGCATCTCCCTTTCTGCAAAGTACTTGAGAGTTCTCTCGTCAGCGTCGGTGGTGTAAAGTTAGCATTGTTGCCTTCCAAGCAATAGATCCGGGTTCAATTCCGGCTGACGAATTTTGCTTCTAGATTTTATTTCTAGTCTATTAACGGCGGTTCTTGTGGTTCGTACTTGAGAAATGATTAGAAGAGCAATACTTTATGGCAGGGTTGAATGTTTTTGAGTTATCAAGTCACAAGGGAAAAGCATATAACACGAAAGATGCCCATATTTTGATCGCTGAAGTATCTTACGTTTAATAAATCTAACATTTTTGCTATCAGCGTCAGTGGTGTAAAGGTTAGCAATGTTGCCTTCCAAGCAATAGATCCGGCTTCGATTCCCGGCCGACGCATTTCAATATGAGGTTGTAGAATAATCATACCGAAATGTTTTGAGGCAAAATTTGCCTCCACAATATTGGAACAGCCTAATTCTCTATTAGACTATCCTTTCTGAAAATGTCCAGGTTCACATGCCAGTGCTTAGAGTGTCCTCAGGACTTTTGATCATCAGTTGTTTCGTATTCTCCCAATTATTTAATGTCCCAATTATTGCCAACTTTTGCAATGTCATTATATACGATAAATATTTGCAGTTAATCTTGCGGACGTCGTATTACGCCACAGAAAGATAGGTAGGTCAGATTTGTGCGTACAATCTTGGCTTTTCATTTGACAGGTGACAATAAAAGGGCAGACAACACAAGAAAACACAACAATTCCGCGCACGCATATCCCTTTCTGCAAAGTACTTGAGAGTTCTCTCGTCAGCGTCGGTGGTGTAAAGGTTAGCATTGTTGCCTTCCAAGCAATAGATCCGGGTTCAATTCCCGCCTGACGCATTTTGCTTCTAGATTTTATTTCTAGTCTATTAACGGCAGTTCTTGTGGTTCGTACTTGAGAAGTGATTAGAAGAGCAGTACTTTATGGCAGGGTTGAATGTTTTTGAGTTATCAAGTCACAAGGGAAAAGCATATAACACGAAAGATGCCCATATTTTGATCGCTGAAGTATCTTACGTTTAATAAATCTAACATTTCTGCTATCAGCGTCAGTGGTGTAAAGGTTAGCAATGTTGCCTTCCAAGCAATAGATCCGGCTTCGATTCCCACCTGACGCATTTTGCTTCTAGATTTTATTTCTAGTCTATTAACGGCGGTTCTTGTGGTTCGTACTTGAGAATTGATTAGAAGACCAATACTTTATGGCAGGGTTGAATGTTTTTGAGTTATCAAGTCACAAGGGAAAAGCATATAACACGAAAGATGCCCATATTTTGATCGCGGAAGTATCTTACGTTTAATAAATCTAACATTTCTGCTATCAGCGTCAGTGGTGTAAAGGTTAGCAATGTTGCCTTCCAAGCAATAGATCCGGCTTCGATTCCCGGCCGACGCATTTCAATATGAGGTTGCAGAATAATCACACCGAAATGTATTGAGGTAAAATTTGCCTCCACAATATTGGAACAGCCTAATTCTTTATTACACTACCCTTTCTGAAAATGTCCAGGTTCACATGCCAGTGCTTAGAGTGTCCTCAGGACTTTTGATCATCAGTTGTTTCGTATTCTCCCAATTATTTAATGTCCCAATTATGGCCGACTTTTGCAATGTCATTATATACGATAAATATTTGCAGTTAATCTTGCGGACGTCGTATTACGCCACAGAAAGATAGGTAGGTCAGATTTGTGCGTGCAATCTTGGCTTTTCATTTGACAGGTGACAATAAAAGGGCAGACAACACAAGAAAGCACAACAATTCCGCGCACGCATTTCCCTTTCTGCAAAGTACTTGAGAGTTCTCTCGTCAGCGTCGGTGGTGTAAAGGTTAGCATTGTTGCCTTCCAAGCAATAGATCCGGGTTCAATTCCCGCCTGACGCATTTTGCTTCTAGATTTTATTTCTAGTCTATTAACGGCGGTTCTTGTGGTTCGTACTTGAGAAATGATTAGAAGAGCAATACCTTATGGCAGGGTTGAATGTTTTTGAGTTATCAAGTCACAAGGGAAAAGCATATAACACGAAAGATGCCCATATTTTGATCGCTGAAGTATCTTACGTTTAATAAATCTAACATTTCTGCTATCAGCGTCAGTGGTGTAAAGGTTAGCAATGTTGCTTTCCAAGCAATAGATCCGGCTTCGATTCCCGGCCGACGCATTTCAATATGAGGTTGTAGAATAATCACACCGAAATGTATTGACGCAAAATTTGCCTCCACAATATTGGAACAGCCTAATTCTTTATTAGACTACCCTTTCTGAAAATGTCCAGGTTCACATGCCAGTGCTTAGAGTGTCCTCAGGACTTTTGATCATCAGTTGTTTCGTATTCTCCCAATTATTTAATGTCCCAATTATTGCCGACTTTTGCAATGTCATTATATACGATAAATATTTGCAGTTAATCTTGCGGACGTCGTATTACGCCACAGAAAGTTAGGTAGGTCAGATTTGTGCGTGCAATCTTGGCTTTTCATTTGACAGGTGACAATAAAAGGGCAGACAACACAAGAAAGCACAACAATTCCGCGCACGCATCTCCCTTTCTGCAAAGTACTTGAGAGTTCTCTCGTCAGCGTCGGTGGTGTAAAGGTTAGCATTGTTGCCTTCCAAGCAATAGATCCGGGTTCGATTCCCACCTGACGCAGATTGCTTCTAGATTTTATTTCTAGTCTATTAACGGCGGTTCTTGTGGTTCGTACTTGAGAATTGATTAGAAGACCAATACTTTATGGCAGGGTTGAATGTTTTTGAGTTATCAAGTCACAAGGGAAAAGCATATAACACGAAAGATGCCCATATTTTGATCGCGGAAGTATCTTACGTTAATAAATCTAACATTTCTGCTATCAGCGTCATGGTGTAAAGGTTAGCAATGTTGCCTTCCAAGCAATAGATCCGGCTTCGATTCCCACCTGACGCATTTTGCTTCTAGATTATATTTCTAGTCTATTAACGGCGGTTCTTGTGGTTCGTACTTGAGAATGATTAGAAGAGCAATACTTTATGGCAGGGTTGAATGTTTTTGAGTTATCAAGTCACAAGGGAAAAGCATATAACACGAAAGATGCCCATATTTTGATCGCGGAAGTATCTTACGTTTAATAAATCTAACATTTCTGCTATCAGCGTCAGTGGTGTAAAGGTTAGCAATGTTGCCTTCCAAGCAATAGATCCGGTTCGATTCCCGGCCGACGCATTTCAATATGAGGTTGTAGAATAATCACACCGAAATGTATTGAGGCAAAATTTGCCTCCACAATATTGGAACAGCCTAATTCTTTATTAGACTACCCTTTCTGAAAATGTCCAGGTTCACATGCCAGTGCTTAGAGTGTCCTCAGGACTTTTGATCATCAGTTGTTTCGTATTCTCCCAATTATTTAATGTCCCAATTATTGCCGACTTTTGCAATGTCATTATATACGATAAATATTTGCAGTTAATCTTGCGGACGTCGTATTACGCCACAGAAAGATAGGTAGGTCAGATTTGTGCGTGCAATCTTGGCTTTTCATTTGACAGGTGACAATAAAAGGGCAGACAACACAAGAAAGCACAACAATTCCGCGCACGCATTCCCTTTCTGCAAAGTACTTGAGAGTTCTCTCGTCAGCGTCGGTGGTGTAAAGGTTAGCATTGTTGCCTTCCAAGCAATAGATCCGGGTTCAATTCCCGGCTGACGCATTTTGCTTCTAGATTTTATTTCTAGTCTATTAACGGCGGTTCTTGTGGTTCGTACTTGAGAGATGATTAGAAGAGCAATCCTTTATGGCAGGGTTGAATGTTTTTGAGTTATCAAGTCACAAGGGAAAAGCATATAACACGAAAGATGCCCATATTTTGATCGCGGAAGTATCTTACGTTTAATAAATCTAACATTTCTGCTATCAGCGTCAGTGGTGTAAAGGTTAGCAATGTTGCCTTCCAAGCAATAGATCCGGTTCGATTCCCGGCCGACGCATTTCAATATGAGGTTGTAGAATAATCACACCGAAATGTATTGAGGCAAAATTTGCCTCCACAATATTGGAACAGCCTAATTCTTTATTAGACTACCCTTTCTGAAAATGTCCAGGTTCACATGCCAGTGCTTAGAGTGTCCTCAGGACTTTTGATCATCAGTTGTTTCGTATTCTCCCAATTATTTAATGTCCCAATTATTGCCGACTTTTGCAATGTCATTATATACGATAAATATTTGCAGTTAATCTTGCGGACGTCGTATTACGCCACAGAAAGATAGGTAGGTCAGATTTGTGCGTGCAATCTTGGCTTTTCATTTGACAGGTGACAATAAAAGGGCAGACAACACAAGAAAGCACAACAATTCCGCGCACGCATCTCCCTTTCTGCAAAGTACTTGAGAGTTCTCTCATCAGCGTCGGTGGTGTAAAGGTTAGCATTGTTGCCTTCCAAGCAATAGATCCGGGTTCAATTCCCGGCTGACGCATTTTGCTTCTAGATTTTATTTCTAGTCTATTAACGGCGGTTCTTGTGGTTCGTACTTGAGAGATGATTAGAAGAGCAATCCTTTATGGCAGGGTTGAATGTTTTTGAGTTATCAAGTCACAAGGGAAAAGCATATAACACGAAAGATGCCCATATTTTGATCGCGGAAGTATCTTACGTTTAATAAATCTAACATTTCTGCTATCAGCGTCAGTGGTGTAAAGGTTAGCAATGTTGCCTTCCAAGCAATAGATCCGGTTCGATTCCCGGCCGACGCATTTCAATATGAGGTTGTAGAATAATCACACCGAAATGTATTGAGGCAAAATTTGCCTCCACAATATTGGAACAGCCTAATTCTTTATTAGACTACCCTTTCTGAAAATGTCCAGGTTCACATGCCAGTGCTTAGAGTGTCCTCAGGACTTTTGATCTTTTTTCGTATTCTCCCAATTATTTAATGTCCCAATTATTGCCGACTTTTGCAATGTCATTATATACGATAAATATTTGCAGTTAATCTTGCGGACGTCGTATTACGCCACAGAAAGATAGGTAGGTCAGATTTGTGCGTGCAATCTTGGCTTTTCATTTGACAGGTGACAATAAAAGGGCAGACAACACAAGAAAGCACAACAATTCCGCGCACGCATCTCCCTTTCTGCAAAGTACTTGAGAGTTCTCTCGTCAGCGTCGGTGGTGTAAAGGTTAGCATTGTTGCCTTCCAAGCAATAGATCCGGGTTCAATTCCGCTGACGCATTTTGCTTCTAGATTTTATTTCTAGTCTATTAACGGCGGTTCTTGTGGTTCGTACTTGAGAGATGATTAGAAGAGCAATCTTTATGGCAGGTTGAATGTTTTTGAGTTATCAAGTCACAAGGGAAAAGCATATAACACGAAAGATGCCCATATTTTGATCGCGGAAGTATCTTACGTTTAATAAATCTAACATTTCTGCTATCAGCGTCAGTGGTGTAAAGGTTAGCAATGTTGCCTTCCAAGCAATAGATCCGGGTTCGATTCCCGGCCGACGCATTTCAATATGAGGTTGTAGAATAATCACACCGAAATGTATTGAGGCAAAATTTGCCTCCACAATATTGGAACAGCCTAATTCTTTATTAGACTACCCTTTCTGAAAATGTCCAGGTTCACATGCCAGTGCTTAGAGTGTCCTCAGGACTTTTGATCATCAGTTGTTTCGTATTCTCCCAATTATTTAATGTCCCAATTATTGCCGACTTTTGCAATGTCATTATATACGATAAATATTTGCAGTTAATCTTGCGGACGTCGTATTACGCCACAGAAAGATAGGTAGGTCAGATTTGTGCGTGCAATCTTGGCTTTTCATTTGACAGGTGACAATAAAAGGGCAGACAACACAAGAAAGCACAACAATTCCGCGCACGCATCTCCCTTTCTGCAAAGTACTTGAGAGTTCTCTCGTCAGCGTCGGTGGTGTAAAGGTTAGCATTGTTGCCTTCCAAGCAATAGATCCGGGTTCAATTCCCGGCTGACGCATTTTGCTTCTAGATTTTTTTCTAGTCTATTAACGGCGGTTCTTGTGGTTCGTACTTGAGAGATGATTAGAAGAGCAATCCTTTATGGCAGGGTTGAATGTTTTTGAGTTATCAAGTCACAAGGGAAAAGCATATAACACGAAAGATGCCCATATTTTGATCGCGGAAGTATCTTACGTTTAATAAATCTAACATTTCTGCTATCAGCGTCAGTGGTGTAAAGGTTAGCAATGTTGCCTTCCAAGCAATAGATCCGGGTTCGATTCCCGGCCGACGCATTTCAATATGAGGTTGTAGAATAATCACACCGAAATGTATTGAGGCAAAATTTGCCTCCACAATATTGGAACAGCCTAATTCTTTATTAGACTACCCTTTCTGAAAATGTCCAGGTTCACATGCCAGTGCTTAGAGTGTCCTCAGGACTTTTGATCATCAGTTGTTTCGTATTCTCCCAATTATTTAATGTCCCAATTATTGCCGACTTTTGCAATGTCATTATATACGATAAATATTTGCAGTTAATCTTGCGGACGTCGTATTACGCCACAGAAAGATAGGTAGGTCAGATTTGTGCGTGCAATCTTGGCTTTTCATTTGACAGGTGACAATAAAAGGGCAGACAACACAAGAAAGCACAACAATTCCGCGCACGCATCTCCCTTTCTGCAAAGTACTTGAGAGTTCTCTCGTCAGCGTCGGTGGTGTAAAGGTTAGCATTGTTGGTTAGCATTGTTGCCTTCCAAGCAATAGATCCGGGTTCAATTCCCGCTGACGCATTTTGCTTCTAGATTTTATTTCTAGTCTATTAACTTCGGTTCTTGTGGTTCGTACTTGAGAGATGATTAGAAGAGCAATCCTTTATGGCAGGGTTGAATGTTTTTGAGTTATCAAGTCACAAGGGAAAAGCATATAACACGAAAGATGCCCATATTTTGATCGCGGAAGTATCTTACGTTTAATAAATCTAACATTTCTGCTATCAGCGTCAGTGGTGTAAAGGTTAGCAATGTTGCCTTCCAAGCAATAGATCCGGGTTCGATTCCCGGCCGACGCATTTCAATATGAGGTTGTAGAATAATACACCGAAATGTATTGAGGCAAAATTTGCCTCCACAATATTGGAACAGCCTAATTCTTATTAGACTACCCTTTCTGAAAATGTCCAGGTTCACATGCCAGTGCTTAGAGTGTCCTCAGGACTTTTGATCATCAGTTGTTTCGTATTCTCCCAATTATTTAATGTCCCAATTATTGCCGACTTTTGCAATGCTTCTAGATTTTATTTCTAGTCTATTAACGGCGGTTCTTGTGGTTCGTACTTGAGAGATGATTAGAAGAGCAATCCTTTATGGCAGGGTTGAATGTTTTTGAGTTATCAAGTCACAAGGGAAAAGCATATAACACGAAAGTGCCCATATTTTGATCGCGGAAGTATCTTACGTTTAATAAAATCTAACATTTCTGCTATCAGCGTCGGTGGTGTAAAGGTTAGCATGTTGCCTTCCAAGCAATAGATCCGGGTTCGATTCCCGGCCGACGCATTTCATATGAGGTTGTAGAATAATCATACCGAATGTATTGAGGCAAAATTTGCCTCCATAATATTGGAACAGCCTAATTCTTATTAGACTACCCTTTCTGAAAATGTCCAGGTTCACATGCCAGTGCTTAGAGTGTCCTCAGGACTTTTGATCATCAGTTGTTTCGTATTCTCCCAATTATTTAATGTCCAATTATTGCCGACTTTTGCAATGTCATTATATACGATAAATATTTGCAGTTAATCTTGCGGACGTCGTATTACGCCACAGAAAGATAGGTAGGTCAGATTTGTGCGTGCAATCTTGGCTTTTCATTTGACAGGTGACAATAAAAGGGCAGACAACACAAGAAAGCACAACAATTCCGCGCACGCATCTCCCTTTCTGCAAAGTACTTGAGAGTTCTCTCTCAGCGTCGGTGGTGTAAAGGTTAGCATTGTTGCCTTCCAAGCAATAGATCCGGGTTCAATTCCCGGCTGACGCATTTTGCTTCTAGATTTTATTTCTAGTCTATTAACGGCGGTTCTTGTGGTTCGTACTTGAGAGATGATTAGAAGAGCAATCCTTTATGGCAGGGTTGAATGTTTTTGAGTATCAAGTCACAAGGGAAAAGCATATAACACGAAAGATGCCCATATTTTGATCGCGGAAGTATCTTACGTTTAATAAATCTAACATTTTCTGCTATCAGCGTCGGTGGTGTAAAGGTTAGCAATGTTGCCTTCCAAGCAATAGATCCGGGTTCGATTCCCGGCCGACGCATTTCAATATGAGGTTGTAGAATAATCATACCGAATGTATTGAGGCAAAATTTGCCTCCACAATATTGGAACAGCCTAATTCTCTATTAGACTACCCTTCTGAAAATGTCCAGGTTCACATGCCAGTGCTTAGAGTGTCCTCAGGACTTTTGATCATCAGTTGTTTCGTATTCTCCCAATTATTTAATGTCCAATTATTGCCGACTTTTGCAATGTCATTATATACGATAAATATTTGCAGTTAATCTTGCGGACGTCGTATTACGCCACAGAAAGATAGGTAGGTCAGTTTGTGCGTGCAATCTTGGCTTTTTCATTTGACAGGTGACAATAAAAGGGCAGACAACACAAGAAAGCACAACAATTCGCGCACGCATCTCCCTTTCTGCAAAGTACTTGGAGTTCTCTCTCATCAGCGTCGGTGTGTAAAGGTTAGCATTGTTGCCTTCCAAGCAATAGATCCGGGTTCAATTCCCGGCTGACGCATTTTGCTTCTAGATTTTATTTCTAGTCTATTAACTTCGGTTCTTGTGGTTCGTACTTGAGAGATGATTAGAAGAGCAATCCTTTATGGCAGGGTTGAATGTTTTTGAGTTATCAAGTCACAAGGGAAAAGCATATAACACGAAAGATGCCCATATTTTGATCGCGGAAGTACCTTACGTTTAATAAATCTAACATTTCTGCTATCAGCGTCGGTGGTGTAAAGGTTAGCATTGTTGCCTTCCAAGCAATAGATCCGGGTTCGATTCCCGGCCGACGCATTTCAATATGAGGTTGTAGAATAATCATACCGAAATGTATTGAGGCAAAATTTGCCTCCATAATATTGGAACAGCCTAATTCTTTATTAGACTACCCTTTCTGAAAATGTCCAGGTTCACATGCCAGTGCTTAGAGTGTCCTCAGGACTTTTGATCATCAGTTGTTTCGTATTCTCCCAATTATTTAATGTCCCAATTATTGCCGACTTTTGCAATTGTCATTTATACGATAAATATTTGCAGTTAATCTTGCGGACGTCGTATTACGCCACAGAAAGATAGGTAGGTCAGTTTGTGCGTGCAATCTTGGCTTTTTCATTTGACAGGTACAATAAAGGGCAGACAACACAAGAAAGCACAACAATTGCGCACGCATCTCCCTTTCTGCAAAGTACTTGAGAGTTCTCTCATCAGCGTCGGTGGTGTAAAGGTTAGCATTGTTGCCTTCCAAGCAATAGATCCGGTTCAATTCCCGGCTGACGCATTTTGCTTCTAGATTTTATTTCTAGTCTATTAACGGCGGTTCTTGTGGTTCGTACTTGAGAGATGATTAGAAGAGCAATCCTTTATGGCAGGGTTGAATTTTTTGAGTTATCAAGTCACAAGGGAAAAGCATATAACACGAAAGATGCCCATATTTTGATCGCGGAAGTATCTTACGTTTAATAAATCTAACATTTCTGCTATCAGCGTCAGGGTGTAAAGGTTAGCATGTTGCCTTCCAAGCAATAGATCCGGTTCGATTCCCGGCCGACGCATTTCAATATGAGGTTGTAGAATAATCACACGAAATGTATTGAGGCAAAATTTGCCTCCACAATATTGGAACAGCCTAATTCTTTATTAGACTACCCTTTCTGAAAATGTCCAGGTTCACATGCCAGTGCTTAGAGTGTCCTCAGGACTTTTGATCATCAGTTGTTTCGTATTCTCCCAATTATTTAATGTCCCAATTATTGCCGACTTTTGCAATGTCATTATATACGATAAATATTTGCAGTTAATCTTGCGGACGTCGTATTACGCCACAGAAAGATAGGTAGGTCAGATTTGTGCGTGCAATCTTGGCTTTTCATTTGACAGGTGACAATAAAAGGGCAGACAACACAAGAAAGCACACACAATTCCGCGCACGCATCTCCCTTTCTGCAAAGTACTTGAGAGTTCTCTCATCAGCGTCGGTGGTGTAAAGGTTAGCATTGTTGCCTTCCAAGCAATAGATCCGGGTTCAATTCCCGGCTGACGCATTTTGCTTCTAGATTTTATTTCTAGTCTATTAACGGCGGTTCTTGTGGTTCGTACTTGAGAGATGATTAGAAGAGCAATCCTTTATGGCAGGGTTGAATGTTTTTGAGTTATCAAGTCACAAGGGAAAAGCATATAACACGAAAGATGCCCATATTTTGATCGCGGAAGTATCTTACGTTTAATAAATCTAACATTCTGCTATCAGCGTCGTGGTGTAAAGGTTAGCATGTTGCCTTCCAGCAATAGATCCGGGTTCGATTCCCGGCCGACGCATTTCAATATGAGGTTGTAGAATAATCATACCGAAATGTATTGAGGCAAAATTTGCCTCCATATATTGGAACAGCCTAATTCTTTATTAGACTACCCTTTCTGAAAATGTCCAGGTTCACATGCCAGTGCTTAGAGTGTCCTCAGGACTTTTGATCATCAGTTGTTTCGTATTCTCCCAATTATTTAATGTCCAATATTGCCGACTTTTGCATGTCATTTATACGATAAATATTTGCAGTTAATCTTGCGGACGTCGTATTACGCCACAGAAGATAGGTAGGTCAGATTTGTGCGTGCAATCTTGGCTTTTCATTTGACAGGACAATAAAAGGGCAGACAACACAAGAAAGCACAACATTGCCGCACGCATCTCCCTTTCTGCAAAGTGCTTTGGAGTTCTCTCATCAGCGTCGGTGGTGTAAAGTTAGCATTGTTGCCTTCCAAGCAATAGATCCGGGTTCAATTCCCGGCTGACGCATTTTGCTTCTAGATTTTATTTCTAGTCTATTAACTTCGGTTCTTGTGGTTCGTACTTGAGAGATGATTAGAAGAGCAATCCTTTATGGCAGGGTTGAATGTTTTTGAGTTATCAAGTCACAAGGGAAAAGCATATAACACGAAAGATGCCCATATTTTGATCGCGGAAGTATTTACGTTTAATAAATCTAACATTTCTGCTATCAGCGTCGTGGTGTAAAGGTTAGCATGTTGCCTTCCAAGCAATAGATCCGGGTTCGATTCCCGGCCGACGCATTTCAATATGAGGTTGTAGAATAATCATACCGAAATGTATTGAGGCAAAATTTGCCTCCACAATATTGGAACAGCCTAATTCTTATTAGACTACCCTTTCTGAAAATGTCCAGGTTCACATGCCAGTGCTTAGAGTGTCCTCAGGACTTTTGATCATCAGTTGTTTCGTATTCTCCCAATTATTTAATGTCCCAATTATTGCCGACTTTTGCAATGTCATTATATACGATAAATATTTGCAGTTAATCTTGCGGACGTCGTATTACGCCACAGAAAGATAGGTAGGTCAGATTTGTGCGTGCAATCTTGGCTTTTCATTTGACAGGTGACAATAAAAGGGCAGACAACAAAGAAAGCAAATGCGCGCACGCATCTCCCTTTCTGCAAAGTACTTGAGAGTTCTCTCATCAGCGTCGGTGGTGTAAAGGTTAGCATTGTTGCCTTCCAAGCAATAGATCCGGGTTCAATTCCCGGCTGACGCATTTTGCTTCTAGATTTTATTTCTAGTCTATTAACGGCGGTTCTTGTGGTTCGTACTTGAGAGATGATTAGAAGAGCAATCCTTTATGGCAGGGTTGAATGTTTTTGAGTTATCAAGTCACAAGGGAAAAGCATATAACACGAAAGATGCCCATATTTTGATCGCGGAAGTATCTTACGTTTAATAAATCTAACATTTCTGCTATCAGCGTCAGTGGTGTAAAGGTTAGCAATGTTGCCTTCCAAGCAATAGATCCGGGTTCGATTCCCGGCCGACGCATTTCAATATGAGGTTGTAGAATAATCACACCGAAATGTATTGAGGCAAAATTTGCCTCCACAATATTGGAACAGCCTAATTCTTATTAGACTACCCTTTCTGAAAATGTCCAGGTTCACATGCCAGTGCTTAGAGTGTCCTCAGGACTTTTGATCATCAGTTGTTTCGTATTCTCCCAATTATTTAATGTCCCAATTATTGCCGACTTTTGCAATGTCATTATATACGATAAATATTTGCAGTTAATCTTGCGGACGTCGTATTACGCCACAGAAAGATAGGTAGGTCAGATTTGTGCGTGCAATCTTGGCTTTTCATTTGACAGGTGACAATAAAAGGGCAGACAACAGAAGCAACAATCTCGCGCACGCATCTCCTTTCTGCAAAGTTTGAGAGTTCTCTCATCAGCGTCGGTGGTGTAAAGGTTAGCATTGTTGCCTTCCAAGCAATAGATCCGGGTTCAATTCCCGGCTGACGCATTTTGCTTCTAGATTTTATTTCTAGTCTATTAACGGCGGTTCTTGTGGTTCGTACTTGAGAGATGATTAGAAGAGCAATCCTTTATGGCAGGGTTGAATGTTTTTGAGTTATCAAGTCACAAGGGAAAAGCATATAACACGAAAGATGCCCATATTTTGATCGCGGAAGTATCTTACGTTTAATAAATCTAACATTTCTGCTATCAGCGTCAGTGGTGTAAAGGTTAGCAATGTTGCCTTCCAAGCAATAGATCCGGGTTCGATTCCCGGCCGACGCATTTCAATATGAGGTTGTAGAATAATCATACCGAAATGTATTGAGGCAAAATTTGCCTCCACAATATTGGAACAGCCTAATTCTTTATTAGACTACCCTTTCTGAAAATGTCCAGGTTCACATGCCAGTGCTTAGAGTGTCCTCAGGACTTTTGATCATCAGTTGTTTCGTATTCTCCCAATTATTTAATGTCCCAATTATTGCCGACTTTTGCAATGTCATTATATACGATAAATATTTGCAGTTAATCTTGCGGACGTCGTATTACGCCACAGAAAGATAGGTAGGTCAGATTTGTGCGTGCAATCTTGGCTTTTCATTTGACAGGTGACAATAAAAGGGCAGACAACACAAGAAAGCACAACAATTCCGCGCACGCATCTCCCTTTCTGCAAAGTACTTGAGAGTTCTCTCATCAGCGTCGGTGGTGTAAAGGTTAGCATTGTTGCCTTCCAAGCAATAGATCCGGGTTCAATTCCCGGCTGACGCATTTTGCTTCTAGATTTTATTTCTAGTCTATTAACGGCGGTTCTTGTGGTTCGTACTTGAGAGATGATTAGAAGAGCAATCCTTTATGGCAGGGTTGAATGTTTTTGAGTTATCAAGTCACAAGGGAAAAGCATATAACACGAAAGATGCCCATATTTTGATCGCGGAAGTATCTTACGTTTAATAAATCTAACATTTCTGCTATCAGCGTCAGTGGTGTAAAGGTTAGCAATGTTGCCTTCCAAGCAATAGATCCGGGTTCGATTCCCGGCCGACGCATTTCAATATGAGGTTGTAGAATAATCACACCGAAATGTATTGAGGCAAAATTTGCCTCCACAATATTGGAACAGCCTAATTCTTTATTAGACTACCCTTTCTGAAAATGTCCAGGTTCACATGCCAGTGCTTAGAGTGTCCTCAGGACTTTTGATCATCAGTTGTTTCGTATTCTCCCAATTATTTAATGTCCCAATTATTGCCGACTTTTGCAATGTCATTATATACGATAAATATTTGCAGTTAATCTTGCGGACGTCGTATTACGCCACAGAAAGATAGGTAGGTCAGATTTGTGCGTGCAATCTTGGCTTTTCATTTGACAGGTGACAATAAAAGGGCAGACAACACAAGAAAGCACAACAATTCCGCGCACGCATCTCCCTTTCTGCAAAGTACTTGAGAGTTCTCTCATCAGCGTCGGTGGTGTAAAGGTTAGCATTGTTGCCTTCCAAGCAATAGATCCGGGTTCAATTCCCGGCTGACGCATTTTGCTTCTAGATTTTATTTCTAGTCTATTAACGGCGGTTCTTGTGGTTCGTACTTGAGAGATGATTAGAAGAGCAATCCTTTATGGCAGGGTTGAATGTTTTTGAGTTATCAAGTCACAAGGGAAAAGCATATAACACGAAAGATGCCCATATTTTGATCGCGGAAGTATCTTACGTTTAATAAATCTAACATTTCTGCTATCAGCGTCAGTGGTGTAAAGGTTAGCAATGTTGCCTTCCAAGCAATAGATCCGGGTTCGATTCCCGGCCGACGCATTTCAATATGAGGTTGTAGAATAATCACACCGAAATGTATTGAGGCAAAATTTGCCTCCACAATATTGGAACAGCCTAATTCTTTATTAGACTACCCTTTCTGAAAATGTCCAGGTTCACATGCCAGTGCTTAGAGTGTCCTCAGGACTTTTGATCATCAGTTGTTTCGTATTCTCCCAATTATTTAATGTCCCAATTATTGCCGACTTTTGCAATGTCATTATATACGATAAATATTTGCAGTTAATCTTGCGGACGTCGTATTACGCCACAGAAAGATAGGTAGGTCAGATTTGTGCGTGCAATCTTGGCTTTTCATTTGACAGGTGACAATAAAAGGGCAGACAACACAAGAAAGCACAACAATTCCGCGCACGCATCTCCCTTTCTGCAAAGTACTTGAGAGTTCTCTCATCAGCGTCGGTGGTGTAAAGGTTAGCATTGTTGCCTTCCAAGCAATAGATCCGGGTTCAATTCCCGGCTGACGCATTTTGCTTCTAGATTTTATTTCTAGTCTATTAACGGCGGTTCTTGTGGTTCGTACTTGAGAGATGATTAGAAGAGCAATCCTTTATGGCAGGGTTGAATGTTTTTGAGTTATCAAGTCACAAGGGAAAATCATATAACACGAAAGATGCCCATATTTTGATCGCGGAAGTATCTTACGTTTAATAAATCTAACATTTCTGCTATCAGCGTCAGTGGTGTAAAGGTTAGCAATGTTGCCTTCCAAGCAATAGATCCGGGTTCGATTCCCGGCCGACGCATTTCAATATGAGGTTGTAGAATAATCACACCGAAATGTATTGAGGCAAAATTTGCCTCCACAATATTGGAACAGCCTAATTCTTTATTAGACTACCCTTTCTGAAAATGTCCAGGTTCACATGCCAGTGCTTAGAGTGTCCTCAGGACTTTTGATCATCAGTTGTTTCGTATTCTCCCAATTATTTAATGTCCCAATTATTGCCGACTTTTGCAATGTCATTATATACGATAAATATTTGCAGTTAATCTTGCGGACGTCGTATTACGCCACAGAAAGATAGGTAGGTCAGATTTGTGCGTGCAATCTTGGCTTTTCATTTGACAGGTGACAATAAAAGGGCAGACAACACAAGAAAGCACAACAATTCCGCGCACGCATCTCCCTTTCTGCAAAGTACTTGAGAGTTCTCTCATCAGCGTCGGTGGTGTAAAGGTTAGCATTGTTGCCTTCCAAGCAATAGATCCGGGTTCAATTCCCGGCTGACGCATTTTGCTTCTAGATTTTATTTCTAGTCTATTAACGGCGGTTCTTGTGGTTCGTACTTGAGAGATGATTAGAAGAGCAATCCTTTATGGCAGGGTTGAATGTTTTTGAGTTATCAAGTCACAAGGGAAAAGCATATAACACGAAAGATGCCCATATTTTGATCGCGGAAGTATCTTACGTTTAATAAATCTAACATTTCTGCTATCAGCGTCAGTGGTGTAAAGGTTAGCAATGTTGCCTTCCAAGCAATAGATCCGGGTTCGATTCCCGGCCGACGCATTTCAATATGAGGTTGTAGAATAATCACACCGAAATGTATTGAGGCAAAATTTGCCTCCACAATATTGGAACAGCCTAATTCTTTATTAGACTACCCTTTCTGAAAATGTCCAGGTTCACATGCCAGTGCTTAGAGTGTCCTCAGGACTTTTGATCATCAGTTGTTTCGTATTCTCCCAATTATTTAATGTCCCAATTATTGCCGACTTTTGCAATGTCATTATATACGATAAATATTTGCAGTTAATCTTGCGGACGTCGTATTACGCCACAGAAAGATAGGTAGGTCAGATTTGTGCGTGCAATCTTGGCTTTTCATTTGACAGGTGACAATAAAAGGGCAGACAACACAAGAAAGCACAACAATTCCGCGCACGCATCTCCCTTTCTGCAAAGTACTTGAGAGTTCTCTCATCAGCGTCGGTGGTGTAAAGGTTAGCATTGTTGCCTTCCAAGCAATAGATCCGGGTTCAATTCCCGGCTGACGCATTTTGCTTCTAGATTTTATTTCTAGTCTATTAACGGCGGTTCTTGTGGTTCGTACTTGAGAGATGATTAGAAGAGCAATCCTTTATGGCAGGGTTGAATGTTTTTGAGTTATCAAGTCACAAGGGAAAAGCATATAACACGAAAGATGCCCATATTTTGATCGCGGAAGTATCTTACGTTTAATAAATCTAACATTTCTGCTATCAGCGTCAGTGGTGTAAAGGTTAGCAATGTTGCCTTCCAAGCAATAGATCCGGGTTCGATTCCCGGCCGACGCATTTCAATATGAGGTTGTAGAATAATCACACCGAAATGTATTGAGGCAAAATTTGCCTCCACAATATTGGAACAGCCTAATTCTTTATTAGACTACCCTTTCTGAAAATGTCCAGGTTCACATGCCAGTGCTTAGAGTGTCCTCAGGACTTTTGATCATCAGTTGTTTCGTATTCTCCCAATTATTTAATGTCCCAATTATTGCCGACTTTTGCAATGTCATTATATACGATAAATATTTGCAGTTAATCTTGCGGACGTCGTATTACGCCACAGAAAGATAGGTAGGTCAGATTTGTGCGTGCAATCTTGGCTTTTCATTTGACAGGTGACAATAAAAGGGCAGACAACACAAGAAAGCACAACAATTCCGCGCACGCATCTCCCTTTCTGCAAAGTACTTGAGAGTTCTCTCATCAGCGTCGGTGGTGTAAAGGTTAGCATTGTTGCCTTCCAAGCAATAGATCCGGGTTCAATTCCCGGCTGACGCATTTTGCTTCTAGATTTTATTTCTAGTCTATTAACGGCGGTTCTTGTGGTTCGTACTTGAGAGATGATTAGAAGAGCAATCCTTTATGGCAGGGTTGAATGTTTTTGAGTTATCAAGTCACAAGGGAAAAGCATATAACACGAAAGATGCCCATATTTTGATCGCGGAAGTATCTTACGTTTAATAAATCTAACATTTCTGCTATCAGCGTCAGTGGTGTAAAGGTTAGCAATGTTGCCTTCCAAGCAATAGATCCGGGTTCGATTCCCGGCCGACGCATTTCAATATGAGGTTGTAGAATAATCACACCGAAATGTATTGAGGCAAAATTTGCCTCCACAATATTGGAACAGCCTAATTCTTTATTAGACTACCCTTTCTGAAAATGTCCAGGTTCACATGCCAGTGCTTAGAGTGTCCTCAGGACTTTTGATCATCAGTTGTTTCGTATTCTCCCAATTATTTAATGTCCCAATTATTGCCGACTTTTGCAATGTCATTATATACGATAAATATTTGCAGTTAATCTTGCGGACGTCGTATTACGCCACAGAAAGATAGGTAGGTCAGATTTGTGCGTGCAATCTTGGCTTTTCATTTGACAGGTGACAATAAAAGGGCAGACAACACAAGAAAGCACAACAATTCCGCGCACGCATCTCCCTTTCTGCAAAGTACTTGAGAGTTCTCTCATCAGCGTCGGTGGTGTAAAGGTTAGCATTGTTGCCTTCCAAGCAATAGATCCGGGTTCAATTCCCGGCTGACGCATTTTGCTTCTAGATTTTATTTCTAGTCTATTAACGGCGGTTCTTGTGGTTCGTACTTGAGAGATGATTAGAAGAGCAATCCTTTATGGCAGGGTTGAATGTTTTTGAGTTATCAAGTCACAAGGGAAAAGCATATAACACGAAAGATGCCCATATTTTGATCGCGGAAGTATCTTACGTTTAATAAATCTAACATTTCTGCTATCAGCGTCAGTGGTGTAAAGGTTAGCAATGTTGCCTTCCAAGCAATAGATCCGGGTTCGATTCCCGGCCGACGCATTTCAATATGAGGTTGTAGAATAATCACACCGAAATGTATTGAGGCAAAATTTGCCTCCACAATATTGGAACAGCCTAATTCTTTATTAGACTACCCTTTCTGAAAATGTCCAGGTTCACATGCCAGTGCTTAGAGTGTCCTCAGGACTTTTGATCATCAGTTGTTTCGTATTCTCCCAATTATTTAATGTCCCAATTATTGCCGACTTTTGCAATGTCATTATATACGATAAATATTTGCAGTTAATCTTGCGGACGTCGTATTACGCCACAGAAAGATAGGTAGGTCAGATTTGTGCGTGCAATCTTGGCTTTTCATTTGACAGGTGACAATAAAAGGGCAGACAACA
Organism: Hydractinia echinata; assembly: GCA_030067915.1. Taxonomy (NCBI): domain Eukaryota; kingdom Metazoa; phylum Cnidaria; class Hydrozoa; order Anthoathecata; family Hydractiniidae; genus Hydractinia; species Hydractinia echinata. The sequence continues at coordinate 4,827 of JASGCC010000387.1, read as the reverse complement.
CAAGAAAGCACAACAATTCCGCGCACGCATCTCCCTTTCTGCAAAGTACTTGAGAGTTCTCTCATCAGCGTCGGTGGTGTAAAGGTTAGCATTGTTGCCTTCCAAGCAATAGATCCGGGTTCAATTCCCGGCTGACGCATTTTGCTTCTAGATTTTATTTCTAGTCTATTAACGGCGGTTCTTGTGGTTCGTACTTGAGAGATGATTAGAAGAGCAATCCTTTATGGCAGGGTTGAATGTTTTTGAGTTATCAAGTCACAAGGGAAAAGCATATAACACGAAAGATGCCCATATTTTGATCGCGGAAGTATCTTACGTTTAATAAATCTAACATTTCTGCTATCAGCGTCAGTGGTGTAAAGGTTAGCAATGTTGCCTTCCAAGCAATAGATCCGGGTTCGATTCCCGGCCGACGCATTTCAATATGAGGTTGTAGAATAATCACACCGAAATGTATTGAGGCAAAATTTGCCTCCACAATATTGGAACAGCCTAATTCTTTATTAGACTACCCTTTCTGAAAATGTCCAGGTTCACATGCCAGTGCTTAGAGTGTCCTCAGGACTTTTGATCATCAGTTGTTTCGTATTCTCCCAATTATTTAATGTCCCAATTATTGCCGACTTTTGCAATGTCATTATATACGATAAATATTTGCAGTTAATCTTGCGGACGTCGTATTACGCCACAGAAAGATAGGTAGGTCAGATTTGTGCGTGCAATCTTGGCTTTTCATTTGACAGGTGACAATAAAAGGGCAGACAACACAAGAAAGCACAACAATTCCGCGCACGCATCTCCCTTTCTGCAAAGTACTTGAGAGTTCTCTCATCAGCGTCGGTGGTGTAAAGGTTAGCATTGTTGCCTTCCAAGCAATAGATCCGGGTTCAATTCCCGGCTGACGCATTTTGCTTCTAGATTTTATTTCTAGTCTATTAACGGCGGTTCTTGTGGTTCGTACTTGAGAGATGATTAGAAGAGCAATCCTTTATGGCAGGGTTGAATGTTTTTGAGTTATCAAGTCACAAGGGAAAAGCATATAACACGAAAGATGCCCATATTTTGATCGCGGAAGTATCTTACGTTTAATAAATCTAACATTTCTGCTATCAGCGTCAGTGGTGTAAAGGTTAGCAATGTTGCCTTCCAAGCAATAGATCCGGGTTCGATTCCCGGCCGACGCATTTCAATATGAGGTTGTAGAATAATCACACCGAAATGTATTGAGGCAAAATTTGCCTCCACAATATTGGAACAGCCTAATTCTTTATTAGACTACCCTTTCTGAAAATGTCCAGGTTCACATGCCAGTGCTTAGAGTGTCCTCAGGACTTTTGATCATCAGTTGTTTCGTATTCTCCCAATTATTTAATGTCCCAATTATTGCCGACTTTTGCAATGTCATTATATACGATAAATATTTGCAGTTAATCTTGCGGACGTCGTATTACGCCACAGAAAGATAGGTAGGTCAGATTTGTGCGTGCAATCTTGGCTTTTCATTTGACAGGTGACAATAAAAGGGCAGACAACACAAGAAAGCACAACAATTCCGCGCACGCATCTCCCTTTCTGCAAAGTACTTGAGAGTTCTCTCATCAGCGTCGGTGGTGTAAAGGTTAGCATTGTTGCCTTCCAAGCAATAGATCCGGGTTCAATTCCCGGCTGACGCATTTTGCTTCTAGATTTTATTTCTAGTCTATTAACGGCGGTTCTTGTGGTTCGTACTTGAGAGATGATTAGAAGAGCAATCCTTTATGGCAGGGTTGAATGTTTTTGAGTTATCAAGTCACAAGGGAAAAGCATATAACACGAAAGATGCCCATATTTTGATCGCGGAAGTATCTTACGTTTAATAAATCTAACATTTCTGCTATCAGCGTCAGTGGTGTAAAGGTTAGCAATGTTGCCTTCCAAGCAATAGATCCGGGTTCGATTCCCGGCCGACGCATTTCAATATGAGGTTGTAGAATAATCACACCGAAATGTATTGAGGCAAAATTTGCCTCCACAATATTGGAACAGCCTAATTCTTTATTAGACTACCCTTTCTGAAAATGTCCAGGTTCACATGCCAGTGCTTAGAGTGTCCTCAGGACTTTTGATCATCAGTTGTTTCGTATTCTCCCAATTATTTAATGTCCCAATTATTGCCGACTTTTGCAATGTCATTATATACGATAAATATTTGCAGTTAATCTTGCGGACGTCGTATTACGCCACAGAAAGATAGGTAGGTCAGATTTGTGCGTGCAATCTTGGCTTTTCATTTGACAGGTGACAATAAAAGGGCAGACAACACAAGAAAGCACAACAATTCCGCGCACGCATCTCCCTTTCTGCAAAGTACTTGAGAGTTCTCTCGTCAGCGTCGGTGGTGTAAAGGTTAGCATTGTTGCCTTCCAAGCAATAGATCCGGGTTCAATTCCCGGCTGACGCATTTTGCTTCTAGATTTTATTTCTAGTCTATTAACGGCGGTTCTTGTGGTTCGTACTTGAGAGATGATTAGAAGAGCAATCCTTTATGGCAGGGTTGAATGTTTTTGAGTTATCAAGTCACAAGGGAAAAGCATATAACACGAAAGATGCCCATATTTTGATCGCGGAAGTATCTTACGTTTAATAAATCTAACATTTCTGCTATCAGCGTCAGTGGTGTAAAGGTTAGCAATGTTGCCTTCCAAGCAATAGATCCGGGTTCGATTCCCGGCCGACGCATTTCAATATGAGGTTGTAGAATAATCACACCGAAATGTATTGAGGCAAAATTTGCCTCCACAATATTGGAACAGCCTAATTCTTTATTAGACTACCCTTTCTGAAAATGTCCAGGTTCACATGCCAGTGCTTAGAGTGTCCTCAGGACTTTTGATCATCAGTTGTTTCGTATTCTCCCAATTATTTAATGTCCCAATTATTGCCGACTTTTGCAATGTCATTATATACGATAAATATTTGCAGTTAATCTTGCGGACGTCGTATTACGCCACAGAAAGATAGGTAGGTCAGATTTGTGCGTGCAATCTTGGCTTTTCATTTGACAGGTGACAATAAAAGGGCAGACAACACAAGAAAGCACAACAATTCCGCGCACGCATCTCCCTTTCTGCAAAGTACTTGAGAGTTCTCTCGTCAGCGTCGGTGGTGTAAAGGTTAGCATTGTTGCCTTCCAAGCAATAGATCCGGGTTCAATTCCCGGCTGACGCATTTTGCTTCTAGATTTTATTTCTAGTCTATTAACGGCGGTTCTTGTGGTTCGTACTTGAGAGATGATTAGAAGAGCAATCCTTTATGGCAGGGTTGAATGTTTTTGAGTTATCAAGTCACAAGGGAAAAGCATATAACACGAAAGATGCCCATATTTTGATCGCGGAAGTATCTTACGTTTAATAAATCTAACATTTCTGCTATCAGCGTCAGTGGTGTAAAGGTTAGCAATGTTGCCTTCCAAGCAATAGATCCGGGTTCGATTCCCGGCCGACGCATTTCAATATGAGGTTGTAGAATAATCACACCGAAATGTATTGAGGCAAAATTTCCCTCCACAATATTGGAACAGCCTAATTCTTTATTAGACTACCCTTTCTGAAAATGTCCAGGTTCACATGCCAGTGCTTAGAGTGTCCTCAGGACTTTTGATCATCAGTTGTTTCGTATTCTCCCAATTATTTAATGTCCCAATTATTGCCGACTTTTGCAATGTCATTATATACGATAAATATTTGCAGTTAATCTTGAGGACGTCGTATTACGCCACAGAATGATAGGTAGGTCAGATTTGTGCGTGCATTCTTGGCTTTTCATTTGACAGGTGACAATAAAAGGGCAGACAACACAAGAAAGCACAACAATTCCGCGCACGCATCTCCCTTTCTGCAAAGTACTTGAGAGTTCTCTCATCAGCGTCGGGTGTAAAGGTTAGCATTGTTGCCTTCCAAGCAATAGATCCGGGTTCAATTCCCGGCTGACGCATTTTGCTTCTAGATTTTATTTCTAGTCTATTAACGGCGGTTCTTGTGGTTCGTACTTGAGAGATGATTAGAAGAGCAATCCTTTATGGCAGGGTTGAATGTTTTTGAGTTATCAAGTCACAAGGGAAAAGCATATAACACGAAAGATGCCCATATTTTGATCGCGGAAGTATCTTACGTTTAATAAATCTAACATTTCTGCTATCAGCGTCAGTGGTGTAAAGGTTAGCAATGTTGCCTTCCAAGCAATAGATCCGGTTCGATTCCCGGCCGACGCATTTCAATATGAGGTTGTAGAATAATCACACCGAAATGTATTGAGGCAAAATTTGCCTCCATAATATTGGAACAGCCTAATTCTTTATTAGACTACCCTTTCTGAAAATGTCCAGGTTCACATGCCAGTGCTTAGAGTGTCCTCAGGACTTTTGATCATCAGTTGTTTCGTATTCTCCCAATTATTTAATGTCCCAATTATTGCCGACTTTTGCAATGTCATTATATACGATAAATATTTGCAGTTAATCTTGCGGACGTCGTATTACGCCACAGAAAGATAGGTAGGTCAGATTTGTGCGTGCAATCTTGGCTTTTCATTTGACAGGTGACAATAAAAGGGCAGACAACACAAGAAAGCACAACAATTCCGCACACGCATCTCCCTTTCTGCAAAGTACTTGAGATTCTCTCATCAGCGTCGGTGGTGTAAAGGTTAGCATTGTTGCCTTCCAAGCAATAGATTCGGGTACATATTATAGAAAGTAAAATAATTGTTTTATCGATTAAATGCATTCTGTTACAAATCCATTAAACAACGAACCAACAAACACGTCGAAAGAGTCAAAAAATATATTAG